>CM033642.1:249888482-249927480 GCA_019512145.1 Engystomops pustulosus | reverse complement strand
TGTTATAAAACAGAAGCAGCTGAATAGATTGTACATAGTGTCCTTTCTGAAGGTAGCATGTTATAAAACAGAAGCTAAATAGATTGTACACAGTTTCCTATCTGCAGGTAGCATGTTATAAAACTGGAGGAGCTGATCAGATTGTACATAGTGTCCTATCTGCAGGCAGCATGTTATAGAGCAGGAGGAGCTGAGAAGATTGTACATAGTGTCCTATCTGCAGGCAACATGTTATAAAAGAGGAGGAGCTGAGTAGATTGTACATAGTGTCCTATCTGCAGGTAGCATGTTATAAAACCGGAGTAGCTGAGCAGATTGTACATAGTGTCCTTTCTGTAGGCAGCATGTTATAGAGCAGGAGGAGCTGAGCAGATTGTACATAGTGTCCTATCTGCAGGTAGCATGTTATAAAACCGGAGTAGCTGAGCAGATTGTACATAGTGTCCTATCTGTAGGCAGCATGTTATAGAACAGGAGAAGCTAGGAATATTGTACATAGTTTCCTAGCATATTTCTCAATTAAGGCTCCTATTGTTGTTGACCAGGTTATCACTAAGTAGGAGGAAAGCTTGTTTCCGGATATCCTTTTTATGGACTTCATAGATGGAAGAGTGTGTGATGGCTTACAGTAGGTAACTCTGATTCTGACTGAAGAACATTGTGTGTCAGAAAGCTGGATTTCTGCATGCAATGGTCAGTGTCGGTACTCGTTAAAGGAAAACCACCGGCAAGAATTATACAAAAAACCTACACATACTCACCTAAGGTCCTCTTCTTCCCGATCCTGTTCTTCTTAAACGCTGGGATCGCCTAAAATAGAGCTATAAAAAGCAGACCGAAGTATGGGGACAAGATGTCCGGTGCAACCGGGCTGCTAATTATTGATGCCTCCTGCGTCAATCGCGGCTTGAATTCCAGGCGATCATGGCGTGTTAACACTCCCAGAGTCGGGATGAAGAGGTAAGTATGTGTAGTTTGTTTTGTGTAATTCTTACTGGTAGTTTCCTCTAAAAGAAGATGAGGATAAAGTTATGTGGTCCATCCACATATTTAAAAAAACAACAATATGGATATAAAATACATAAGATAAAGAATAGTTAGGTAAAGAATAAACTGATACAGGCAGTCCCCAGGTTACATACAAGATAGGGTCTGTAGGTTTGTTCTTAAGTTGAATTTGTATGTAAGTCGGAACTGTATATTTTATTATTGTAATCCCAGCCAGAACTTTTTTGTTCTCTGTGACAATTGGATTTTAAAAATGTTGGATTGTCATAAGAATCAGGGTTAACACTAAAGCTTCATTACAGACACCTGTGATAACTGTTATAGCTGATTATTGTAGCCTAGGACTAAAGTACAATAAATTACCAATATCCAGAGGTCCGTTTGTAACTAGGGGTCGTATGTAAGTCGAGTGTTCTTAAGTAGGGGACCGCCTGTATTACATATTTTTTTATCCAATAATACTCTTCTGTTTTTTTACAGGCCTTCAAATCTACTTCTAGATCAAAACAGTGTTGACTATCCCACGTACCGAGCCCCAGGAGACTGGCTAGACACTATGCAGAGCGGACAATGCAAGGACATACTGTCAGGTGTTTGCTACAGCTCCTGCGAAACTATTGCAAAAATATCATTAGAGTAAGTTTTGATTGAAAATTTCCTATTTCAGTATTATTTCCTTTTCCACATGATGTTTTTTATTACATTCTGTAGACAATACTTAGTAAGGTATAATATGACTAGTATGACTGGGGTTTACCATACCGGTGCTGTTCACATCTGCATTTGGTCATGTTTTCCTGTAATGTCTATGGAACAAAGAGAATTAGTCTGAGTTGCTGTTCATTTCGCCAAATATACCAAAAATCCATTAGAGACAATCAAAAATAATGGGTTACGTTGCTGACTTGTTGGGGTCATCTGCAAATGGCTCCATCATAGATTGTACAAGTGATTTATAGAAAAAAAGATATAACAGCAATAACAGTGTATGACAACATTTGCTAAAATTATTTACAAATTATTGAAATATCCTTCATTATAGGAATTATGTGCATAAAGTTTATGACAGTTTGATTTTGGTCCCTTGACTTACCATGATCCACATGGGGGCAGGTGAGAAAAGACCACCAAAAATGACTCCTATCCCTTTACCCTGAGTAAAGCCGTAGCATGCACATAAAAATAGTATTTATTTAGCAAACTGACCAGTGTATGATTACACAGACACATCAGATGATATCTAGGTGAAGAAGGAGGCCAACCACTGTTGGCACTTACCAGGACCTGTATTATTGATGTAGCGGAGACCCCATTGCTGCTCTGTAACCACATATCCCTTCCTGACTCTTATAAGAGCCAGTCAGCAGGAAATTGACAGCACCTCCAAAGCAAAAAAAAACAGGCAGAGGCAAGAAATTGTCAATAGACTAAAGAGAAAAAAGAACTAGGCAAAGAGTAACCAACAAGGTCTTCATAATGCTGCACCCCCATACCTCTCCTCTCTCATCTCAGTCTATCATCCAACCCATGCTCTTCGATCTGCTAGTGATCTTAGATAATTATTTTCCTTAATTTGAACTTCCCACGCATGTCTCCAGGACTTCTTCAGAGCTGCACCAATTCTCTGGAATACCCTACCCCGGTCTATGAGACTATTACCCAACCCCCAATGCTTCAAACATTAAATTATTATTTATACTAATTTATTTAGGCAGGCCTATCACACTTGCTAACTCCATGCAACTATAACTCTTTATTAACCAATTCTGGGTACTCCCCCTGTCTGTTATCTGGAAAATGCTTCACTGCAGTCCAACTGACTATGGACTTTGTATATAAGCAGCAGCATTTTTATTAATTCAATTTTTATTCCATCCCCTTATAATTATGACTTGGCCACTATACAAGCTCATATACCTCATAGTTTGTAAGCTTTTGTGTCTTCCCCCTCATCCTCATAGATTGTAAGCTCTTGTGAGCAGGGCCCTCACTCCTATTGTTTCATATGACTGTTGTTACTCTGTAACGTCTTTTTGAATTTGTATGTTCCCCAGAATCTGGAAAGCGCTACGGAATTTGATGTTGTTATATAAATAAAGATTATTATTACAACTAACAAGTTACTGACAGGACCACCATAGCAGAAACTTTTAGAGGCAAAGGGTAGCCAACAGATACTGATAAGGCCGCCATAACTTAAAAAGATAGAAAACGAGCCAAGAATGCAGAACTAGTATACTATGTTACGACTAGAGATGAGCGAGCACTAAAATGCTCGGGTGCTCGTTATTCGAGACAAACTTTTCCAGATGCTCGAGTGCTCGTCTCGAATAACGAGCCCCATTGAAGTCAATGGGAGACCCGAGCATTTTTTTAATAAAACTGAACAGTAAAAGAACAGTGCAAAAAAAAAATTCCAGATGTTTGCAGATGTTTAACTTGTAAGAACACATTGAAATAACACTATTCTTCACTTTGCAGGTGTTCGCGCGTGTCTCCCGCTAAGTTAGGAGATGTGCACGAACATCTGGAATGTGAAGAATAGTGTTCTTTCACTGTGTTCTGCACTTAAATGCTCCTGTGTTCACTGTTTTTAATGTTTTAATTCTATTCTTCACTTTGCAGGTGTGCGCGCGTGTCTCCCGATAGGTTCGGAGATACGCGCTCACAGCTGCAAAGTGAAGAATAGAATTAAAACATTAAAAACAGTGAATACAGGACCATTTAAGTGCAGAACACATTGAAAGAACAATATTCTTCACAGTCCAGATGTTCCGAACATCTCCGAACCTAGCGGGAGACACGCGCGAACACCTGGAAAGTGAAGAATAGTGTTATTTCAATGTGTTCTTACAAGTAAAACATCTGCAAACATGTGTAATATTTTTTTTTTACAATAAAAATACTTTTATTCAATTTATTTTATTAATTTACTGCTCGATCTCGAGCCGGTGAGATACTCGTCCGAGTAACGAGCCGGTCCGAGTATGCTAATACTCGACCGAGCAGTATACTCGGACGAGTATACTCGCTCATCTCTAGTTACGACCCTTCAGCGAAATAGTTAAAAGTGATAGATATCGCACTCATGTTATTGGGTCGTGATGTGCAACTAACCTTGGGAATAAACATATGGGTGGCAGCCATGTCTGGTCCCCAATGTCCTATTTAGATATATAGAGATTATGTAGTGGGAGGAGATCCAGTCTCTATGCATGGAGTTCTTACAATTAGAAAAGAATTTGACCTACCTCCAAAGATTGGCTATCCTCCCGCTTCATGAGACATTAGGGCTGGACAATTTTTGATGGTGTGATGCCTAGTATTATTCTAGTAGATTTCTTTGGTTTCTTCTATTTTACTAGTACAGTGAACACAAGTAAAGATCCCTTACACAAGTCCCTCTTTTCGAATAAAAATTCTCAGCACCTCGG
Source organism: Engystomops pustulosus (assembly GCA_019512145.1). Taxonomy (NCBI): domain Eukaryota; kingdom Metazoa; phylum Chordata; class Amphibia; order Anura; family Leptodactylidae; genus Engystomops; species Engystomops pustulosus. The sequence goes on along the minus strand of CM033642.1, from coordinate 249,923,038 downwards.
ACATATTATCCATCATGTTCACTTAATCAGTTTTCCATTCGCTTTCACTTATATGGATGAGGCTGGTGTGATTAGTGTGATGACTAATCAGGGTTATATGAAGGTGTTATCAATATGTAATGAGCAGACTCTATGTCCAGGATTAGGCAGAAGATCTGAAGAATGCCTTAGGGAAGAAAGGATTTTCAGCAGTTTGATAGCTGACGGAGTGAGGCATGGATAAGGAATGAAGGGAAAGGCTTACTTTAGTGTCAGATGCTATGATTAATAAACACAGAAAGATCAACTAGAGAGAATAAACCATACAAAATGAAAATACTGCTGTGCCGCTGAGCCGGGCCTCAGGTAATTCCTATCTACACTACAGGGTCAGACATTTTTGGACGCACAATCTAATTAATAGGTTCAGCTATTTCAGTCACATCCATAGCTCGGAGACATTCGGCTTGGCACATAATACCATCTTTTCAACAGTTGATTCATCATCTTCTGGAATACTAGTTCTGTCATTGTAAGGTGGAAGGACCAACAACAGCTCATTTGTGGTGCAGAAAATGGAAAAGGTTGAAGCAGTTATTTCAATCTCTCTTTGGGAGCAATTTAGGTATAATACTATTTTAAGGGCTTTTACTGATTGCCTTGAATGACCCACAAAACTAGATTTTTATAGGGGAATAGGGAGGAGATGTAGATATCACAGAGTACGTTTCTACTGTCTAATCTACAGTTCTAAAGGGGTTTTACAGTTAGGTTAATTTTTACACTATAGGCTCCGGGTGGGGTGAGAAAAAGTAATACTTACCTTGGTCCGTCTCTTCTAGTCCACGGTGCTGCCTCGCATCACCAAAAGGTTCTATACAGAAGCTAAGTGGTGACTTTCTATATTATAACATAGCCTTAATGTTATTTTAGTGTGAAAATGAATCTAGACCCTTCGTGAAGCTCTCTGCTGTCCCTACTGCTCTGCTCCAGAGCGTGGCTATGTTGAATTTGGATTATTAGCCCCCATGTCAATAAGAATCGAGTCTTTTCTATATCTGACTGCCATGACCACTCTTCTTGGGTCTCAATTGTTTGACCTGTATCATGTTATTCAGAGTTTGATAAATTGTTTTGTGCCCATAAACCTTACCTTCTCTAACTGTGCTTTGCTTGACCCCGGGTGCTTTGTACTTGTATCCCCTGCTGTCCTGAACCAGCTGTTTCTTATTCTGAGAGATAGAGACCTTGGGGCATATTTATCATACGCTGGCGCTCGTGCCACTGCCGCTGCAAGTTCGCAGCCCGATGCATCAAGAGGCTTCTTAAGCTAGCATTTGAGATTATTTCAGGGCCTCTGCGCCACTGGCATTGAGCAGAGGTCCTGATACATATGCCCCCTTATGTTCTAAAGATTAGAGAGTGTGAATGTGATGGGTACACTTTGTAAATTCCCTTAAGATTAGCTGAAAGCCAAACCGATGATGACACAGTAGGTCCACCAACCTAGAATATATTGGAAAGGGGGGCCCAAGTCATGGATCTCCAAACCATTGGTTACTACAAGCTCATGAGGCCATCTGGTGATCTCTTCCATATTGACCAAAAAGGTAGAGCCAGACTTTACAAATTTAGTCAAAAACCTAGACAGCAAACTGTGGTAAGTCATGGCAAATTATCTTTTCTCCAGGAAGTCCTTCTTTAGATTGTAATTGTCCCTGCAGATGAAACCTTTCCCATAATAATTTACTGGGTTAGGAAATTGTCCTGTCAGCGCATCTCTAATATAATTATGAAACACTTATATTAATTCTGAGGTTGGACTGACAGTAATTTGGGTTCCTTTTGCTGATTTTAGAATTTGTATTACACTATGTTGCCTTAAGCAGCTGTTAATAGGTCATGTCCCCTTATATGAACCGTGTGTACGAAGACACAAGGAAATAATGCAGCACTTGTACATTTTTCCAGTATGACACAGGGCTACAGAAACCAGCAAAATCCACACTGTCGCTAAGTCGAAACAGGGTAAACTAAATTGGAGTTCCCAGACTTAATGAAAACATGACGTTTTTGTGGACTGCTAACAAGAGTAATTATCTGATGAGTTTTTAAGTAAATTACTATGTAAAACTCTTCCTGTCTAAATCAGTATCTCATTAAAGTATAATCTCACTAAACATGCATGGCATTGATGAGAGCTTACGGAGGCTTTCCTGTGATGGCTTTTTTTATATGTTATTACCTACAAGTAGAAAGACTGGATTGTTTTCTAAGCTCAGTCTACTAAAACTGCACAGTATGAGACCTAATGTTACGGTTCTGTACAGGATCCACAATACAGAATCAGTTTCAGTTTCAATATTATCTTTGTACCCCTGTTATATATTACAGGGGACAATGACCACTATCTAAGTAACATGCAATACTTAGTCATCACCATTGATTTTTAGTATGTAAAAAAATAAAATTTCAGTATGCATCATCCTTTCAAGTCAATGTTTGGTATAGGCATCTGTAATTACAGAATTGAGTTTATCTCAATACATTTTTGATTGTTGTATGTAAACAAATTTAGGATAATTTCTTAAATACTGAGTTCATTATGCTAAAAATAGATTGGTAAGTTGAAGTATTCAAATTATCTCTTTCCAGCCTTAGGCCCGTTCCACACTTGCGAGTGTGATGCGATGAACACACCCGGATCGCACGACCCGAAAGCTGCAAACCGGGAGTGAACTCAGCATCTCAGTTCAGTCCCGGTTTGCAGCGTTCGGGCCATGCGATCCGGGCAGCGTGCGTTGCGAGTTTGATGCGAGTTCATCGCATCACACTCGCAAGTGTGGAACGGGCCTTAGCTTGTTGCGCCAGCGGTTGGACTGGTTGCACCAGTTTTTTGTCGGACTTTGCACATTCTTTCATGTGCAAACTGCTTGCACATGTATTTAAGAATTTCCGCGCCACATATGTGTCTCAAGCAACCCTTTTGTGTGTACGGTTGCACTATTCTTCAAGCAACACAAATTTTGTCACTGAATGGGACGTTCCAGTGCTCAGTCGGACTGAGGGCCCCATTTATCAGGCAAAGTCCGACAGAAATGTGTCACACTACCCATGTTAAAGGTGCACCGAAAAAGGTTGGTGCTCTCAGTTGGAGCAGTGCAGGGGATGCCAGATTCATCAAGAGCATGCGTCACATATCCTGAATCTGGCACCCCCTGCCCACTACACAGGCAAAAGGCAAACTGCACATAGTACAGACTGTTCTTATTGAATCTACCCCATGATGTGAAAAAAAATTAAATAAGAAAAAAGTTTTTTCGACCAACCCACCATGAAGAGATAGGTGATATGTGATTGTCCATGGATTTTAGCACCTAAATTAATAGTTTTGATTTAAAGAAATTTCAATGGATAATAGTGTTCCTGCCATCAGTCTTAAAGATCCCCTCGGATTGACACCTGCCTCTCAAATGCAAACACTGACATTTCCGACCTAAGACCTGGTCTAAACTGGCAGAGATTTTTGCTATATCCCCCGCCAGTTTTCCAGCAGAGACTATAGTAAAGTCTGTGGTCCGGATGTTTATGATGGAGGAGGCATAATGAATCTCCTTCATTGTCTTTATTTTTCCTGCATTGCCTCCACAGGGAAAATTTAGTATTACAGAGCACCTATTCAAATAAATAGAGACCACCTCTATATTCTAAGAATTACCTTATAGAGCTCCTTAACAATATTTTTAAATGGGATCCTTAAAGGAAACCTGCCGTGGGGTTTTCACTATTAAACCTAAAGACTGGATACCACAATAGTCTCCAAATTGTACCCCAATGTGTTTTTGTGTAGAAATCCATTGCTCCGACCTAGCTAAAATCACTGGTGTGTGACTCGCTGAAGAGAATTACTGAGGGAGGGGTGAATTACTTCTTTGTGTGAACCAGTCATTAGCTTTAATGGTGAAAAACTGATGACAGGTTCTCTTTCATTAACATATTTTGTGCGTAAAGCAGCTATTTTTCAGACCTTGTTATCCTATTGTATACACTGGAAGCAGTCATGTAGGATCCTATATGTATTGAGAATCTTCACTTATTATATATGTATGTGTTGCAGTGATATGAAGACAGTCGGTGTCACAATCATTGGCCCGCGCATGCAGATGATGAGCGCAGGGAAACCTCAAGACCTTCACATAAAGAACGGACCTGTTAACGTGTAATGAAATACAACAGGATGTCTTTAAAACAATGGTGCAATTATACCTAAAACCTGAGAAGACGTGAGGAACTCGAACTGTATGGAACCCTCGCTCACTCTCTTACGTAGGAGTAACAATGCCTTAAAATCTGAGTAAAAACTCTTCTATATATTTGCCAGGATTGCTTCATTTCTGGTCAAATAAAGATAATGTATATGTGCTGGAAGAAAGCAATGTCTACCACGGACAGAATATCAAGATCTGATCACAGGGTCAACCATGATCATAAGCAAGATTTGCAATATGCGATGTTTATCTTATTTTCTATGAAATTCTGGATTTTAATGTTTCCTAAATTCTAAAGTGAACCTGTCATGAAACCAGTATATGTTCAATTTACAGACACTCTTCATCTAATTCTATTCTTCTAGAGAAAGTCTCATTAGGGATACATAGGGAGATGGAGCCTGGTGTCATATGGGACAGTTTTAGGGACTTTTTTTTCCAATAATGGGAATTCAATAGTGTTCTATTACTCAGTACTATTTCCTTTTGCTGGAATCCGATTTTTTACAAGGAAAATTGCCTCAATATGTTAAAATTCCATGAAACGGTACAAAATTATATGTATAAAGCGGATAAAAATTACATAGTTCTTTATCTTCTACTTTGTATCTAAGATAGACTCCATAAAGAACCTATCAGCATAGGCTGTTAGTTTTATACCAAGGCTTAGATCACATGTTCACAGGAGGAGCATATACAGAGTCACATGACGTATGACGCCATGCGGTGCCTTTTCAGGTGTTGTATTATTAGTGCAATTCTTCACTAGTAAAGTTTTACATGTCCCCTTCGTAAGAAATTAGGAGTAAGGTCCCAAAGCTTCTCTGTAGATGACTTATTATAGCTTTGTAGAAAACATTGCAAAAAAAAAAGTAACTATATAAAGCCCAATGAAAAGAAACCTAAAGATACCTGCAGTGTTTTCCAATCTCAATGTATTACTATTAGAAATGTTCACATAAGTGAAATTAGATCCAAAGCTCATGAGAAATTTCATTCTGCACAGATCTCCGAGATGTGAGTGAAGCCATGACCGACCTCCGGGGTCTCTTTGGAGCTTGGCCTGGCGCTTCGTAGACAGGCAAAGATAGGGAGGCTCTCAAAAAGCCAAACCTAAAGTCTTGGGGGACCAGGTCCTACTTTCTCCTGGCCTAGCAGAAAATACAACTTGGATTCTCCACCACCGGAGGACCCAGTCCTGGCCATCCAAGTCAAGGAGCCAAAAAGGCATCTGCTTTGAAGGAACCTCCCAATCTTGACTGCAAATGGGGCAAGTCATTATTACATGCTGTAAACGGTTACAGGAGTAACCTGTTAAAGACTGATTCAATTTAGACCTCAATCAATTTTTTTTTTTTTTTTTTAACAATTGCTTTTCTGATGGTAGGCAACTACTTCATCTATGCACAGGTCTTCTCAGCTGTTGACCTTGATCAGGCATATTAGGCTGTTCCTTTAAAATATTTTTGGACCTCCTAAGGCAGTAAAAAGAAAACAAGTCTTTATAGAGGACCAGCTAGATCAATGGATGTTACATCATAGGCCTCCGAAAGCAAGTAAAGCTCACTACAGTGTCGCAGCATACTGCATATACTGCATATTGGTGGAGGTGCTAGTCAGACCCCTACTGATCTTATATAGAAATTTAAGGTTTGGTATGCTGACAACCTTGGGCCACATGGGTTAAAAAATTTAAAACAGAAACTTCCATGCTTTTTTAGGTGCACATTATATTGAAATGTTCTTTTGAAAACTTCTGCCTTTTTAACGTAGTTTTTATAATTTATTTTACTTTGCAAAAAAACTTAGAAATAAAATAACCTTACACTTAAAAACACTAACAGGCGGCCCCCAACCTAGTGGTCCCACAGAGTGGGAAAAAGGGAACAAAAAAAAGATTTTCAATGTATTAAACATATACGCTGCGCTTTTTTCAACATGAGCGGTTCACTTTAACTTTTGACTTTTCATTTTCAGATTTAAGTGTTAAAGTCCATATTTATGATAAAATTAAGAACCACTTTTGCAGGAAATGTGATATTTTTCAATCACTCTGTTCATTTGTAAAATGAATATTTATTTGGTATTTTGTTTCTAAAAATATGTCTTTGTTGCGATATTTCTATTTTAATACATATTAAAATTTCAATACAATGCTTCCAATGTAGCCTCTATCTGATATGTAAAGAATTTTGTTAAAGCGTAGCAGTTGGCTTACTGTTTTTTTTTAATAAATTGGTAGTAGAACTGGATACATTTAATTTTGTAATAGATCTTCTCAGCAGGGGGTGGGCATATTACCGTATTCAACATTTAGCAGTTTGTAGTTCTCAATTCCCTGTTACAGTCTCCCTGTAAGTATTCAGAAACTTCTTATATTAAAATAGTTATTTTTAGACACAGAGGGGTGCTACCCCCTCCTCCTCATGGTAGGGCATAGCATGATTGGCTCATACTACCTAAATACCAGAAAGGTTATATCCACTCTGCAAGCAAGAAGAGAAAACAGGACATGGTGCAAAATATGTAGGTAATGCAGGAGTGAAAATTATGTTCCTTTTGGTGGGTGTCAATGTTTTGCACAAATTGAGGTTTGGTGCCACCCATGACACTCTCCAATAAAAGGTGACTAGGGAAAAGATATCTGGTCCAAAAGCTTGGTACTAGGATTGAGTGGACCAGAAGATTACCGAATTTCAGCCACAAGTTTGGGTTTCGTCATTCCACTCTACCAAACCGGTAACACCCACAATTGATGATTGCGCCTATTCCGGGTGTCAACCGTTTAAATGCCACCGTCAAAAGCTCCAACGGCACTGGAAAAGCAGCCAACAGCACTAAGATGCCATTTTCACTGGGATCAAGTGAAGATCCCAGCGAAACATGCCACTGAAATTTATATGTTGCCTGTGGCATTTATGGGATTAGCACCCTGGCTCTCATCGCAGGCGTTACCAGTTAACGGATACTCTTGGTTCTGGTTCGGGTACCAGAACCAAACCTTTGTTCAAGGTTCGGCGGAACTCAGCAATCCCAAACTTGAATAGATCCATTCATCACTACTTGCTACTATTGATTATTGACTTCAACTTGCTAGAGTTGATTGTTGCAAGGCCTGTCATGGCCATCCACCTATTTTATGATGAGCCCCTTACCTCATCATAAATTAGGAACACACTGCACCAAGGGGGCTATCAAGAATAATGCGAAAAGCACCAGCTGTATACGTATTCTTTATCCCCACACATACACACACATTACAAAATACATGAGGTAAAGTGGCCAACCCCTTAAACTAGGCAATACCTTTAATTATAATTTTATTATCCAGTAAACATTTTAAAATAAGTCAGAACTATGTTAAAAACTACTGTATATTGTGGTTTTTTGGTTCTCTTAAATATGTTGATATTTTTCATTTTATGAACAGGATTATCATTCATGGCCCAGATAAAAAAAAAAGTTTACAAATATTTTAAGCAATATCTGTGATGTATTAAAAAACAAGTGTATTATTCTTTCAAATACATGCTTGGTGGTTTTTAAGTAACTATTTTATTAAAATGTAAAACTATTTAAAAGTAATAGGAGAAAATACAATATTACTATATAAAATGACTAACGCATATTTAGTTTTTCATGTAATATAAGGACCTACCACAAAACAAGACCTTAAAGTATTATTTAGTTTTATCGTGTGGGGTGCTGACAAAAAATACATCTCCATTTTTTACATTTCCATTCAATTTGATTAAATCCAAATTCTAATAATTTCTGGGAACTTTGTTATGATGTTTAAAGAAAATGTGCACATAAAAAAACCCTACACATACTCATCTGTCCTCCTATTCACCCCAATAACGGTGCTTGTCTTCTCTAATCTTGACACGCCGGGATCAGCTAGAAAAAAAATTATAAATAGCAGGATTCAGCAGGGGTCGGGATGTCCGGCGTTCCAGGCTGCTAATTATTCACACCTCTAACATGGGAGAGGGAGGTGTCTATCACACAAGAGGCATTAATAATTCGAAGCCCAGAGTATTGGACATCTTGTCCTCGCGCTCCGGCCTGCTTTTTATAACCCTTTTTTATTGGTGATTTCGACGTGTCAATATTAGAGAAAACAAGGGCCTGGATGAAGAGGAGGACAGATGAGAATAGGTAGGTTTCCTTTTACTTTTGCAGAGAGGTAGATTTCCTTTAAAGGAAATCTACCACCTGTAGTAAGGATTGTAAACTAAGCACATTTACATGCTGGTGTGTGCCTCCTCTGGCGGGATCCTTTGTTCTGTTAGCTTCTTATACCTGTGTTTTTACTAAAATCGGCTTTAAAAATTATGCAAACTAGCTTCAAAGGAGCCCGAAGCCCATAAGGATCATTTGCATAATTTTCAAAGCTTGTCTTGGTAAAAACAAGGGCATAAGAAGCAAAAGAAAAGCAGATCCTGCCAGAGGGTCACACACCAGTATGTAAATGTACTTGGTTTACAACCCTTCATTCTGGTGGTGGATTTCCATTAATGATTGCATGATAGCATTCACATTTCAATAGAAAAATACAACCTTATTTCAAGGTTAATGGAATAGATGAAATATTGTGAGACATCATTATTTCTATGTACAATATATAAATGGCCTTTTAGTTTGTATAGTTATATTGCGCTATGTAGAGAAAACATGTACTATTGTGTTGGGATCACCTACTTCTAGCTCCAATGTTACATTGTGGTACTGGATGACTACCTAAAGGAGCCACTTCAAGGGTTTCATTTATGGTAACCCTATGTTTCTCAATGGAGAGTGGAGGGGTGAACAGATGTACGCATACCCTGAGTACATACGATAGTGTGAATGTTTTACCGCACCAGATTAATCCTCCTGCATCAGACACAAAGATTAACCTGGCTCAGCAGAGATTTGTTTAGTTCTACAGTTCTACTCTGTACTGGTCTAAAGACCAGCACATTCATACATCACCATTGTTGTTTCCAATGTACCTTCTGTATTCATTCCTCACAGTTTTCTAGATCTCTGCTTGCTGTCATTCTATAGAAAGGCTCTATATTTACTTCCAGTGGACAGAAATCAGTCTATGGTCATACAGCTGCAGGATTTGTTATAACACACAGCTGTGCTTACTCTAACGTGCAGTGCACCTGTGGGACATCACATGACAAGCAATATAACGAGTCGCTTATCTGTGTGACATCACACCACCAGGGATATAATGAGCTGTGTGACATCACATGAAAAGGGATAAAATGAGATGTGCACCTGTGTAACATCACATGACCAGGGATATAATGAGCTGCGCACCTGTGTGACCTCACATGACCGGGGTTCTAAGGAGCCGTACACCTGTGTGACATTACATGATTTAGGGATAAAATGAGATGCGTACCTGTGTGACATTATGTGACCAGGGATATAACGAGTCGTGCCCCTATGTGACATCGCATGACCAGGGATATAACGAGCCATGCACCTGTGTGACATTGCATGACCAGAGATATAAGAGCCGTGCACCTGCGTGACATCACATGACCAGGGATATAACGAGTCGTGCCCCTGTGTGACATCGCATGACCAGGGATATAATGAGCCGTGCACCTGTGTGACATCGCATGACCAGGGATATAACGAGCTGTGCACCTGTGTGACATCGCATGACCAGGGATATATTACGAGACTTGCACCTGTGTGACATTGCATGACCAGGGATATAACGAGCCCTGCACCTGTGTGACATCACATGACCATGGACAGATTTCCATCCACTTGAAGTAAACTATGAATCTTTCTATAGAACTACAGCAAGCAGAAAAACCGCGAGGAATTATACAGAAAGTATAGTGGAAAATTGCGTAACGTTTCATGAGACAAAATGTGTATTTGGTAAAACGGGAACACCATTCAAAATTTATAAACATAAGAGCAATTTTTTTAATGCAGTTTTGAGTTCAGGTTTGGATTAAGTTTTGATGTATGAAAATCCTTCCATTCATTTCTATTCATTACAAAGCCCATTCTAGTTTTGATGGGGATAAAAAACAATAACACCAAAAACAGACACAGTAATAGAACAAGTGTGATTAATCATTATTTACTAATGACACAGTTCCAGCATAATCCTAATGGACTTTATTACTTTTGTTAAAGTTTTAATGTCACCTGCCGCTTATCCCCCATTGAAAGTGAAATCAAGTATTTTAGGTTTTTATTTCTGTATGCTGGAAATAATAATGAGGTCTTTCAACCACAGTGCATGTGATTTGTAACAATGGGCAGAGCTTAACATATAGATGTATACCGTATAATTATTAGGTACACGGTGTGGCTTGCTTTCTCAAGGTCTGTCACTCTTCATATAGAAGGCTTGGCTTTTCTGTATATAATGTATGTAAAACATAGCATTCAGTTTCCTCCTTTGGAATACTAGTTTTTTTTTCACGGCCATCGCCATATAAAGCTTGAATGAAAAAAAATCTATATATACAAAAAAAATACAAAAACAGAATGCGAATGTTCATGTTATTGTGAGTTCTGCATAAGTTTGTCTGTGTTTTAAAAGCATTCGACTTCTTTATTTATTTCTGTATTTAGTTTACACTCTGTATTTAGCGCACATCATGTAACACAATGGTCGACATTAACTGCATTTATATGATTTTGTTTTTTTTTTGTCTTTTTACGGTTTTTATTACTTCGTAGGACTTATTTGGTTTTCATAATGTGCAATTTTAGATGGCCTCAGACTAATGTAAAATGATTTGTAGTGGAAACATTTATATTTTTATAATAAACTTGCTGAAAGTATTTTTGACAGAACTGACCCGTGTGTTAATGGCTTTGATGTAATGTACTTGGTGTCCATATTGTTATGCGGAATGATACTAATAGAATATTATTAAAAAAAAAAGCAAACATCTTGGTACATCTGCTAAAATATTCTACTAGTCTGCTAGAACTTTTACCTTTCCCCTCCTGGGTTTTCATAGTTCATACTGTATGACAAAGTGGGTGAACAGGGGAAGAGTAAGACTGCCATGGTCCCTGGGCTGTATGAATATTATAGTCCCTACAAGTCTGGAATCACTTCCTACATCTAGTACTAGAATCAAGTTTCTTGGGAAATGGAGGATGTGTCCCTTTTGCCTTCTTTCAATCTGCAGCTTCAGGACCTTTTAAAGGGGTTATCCCACGAACTAAAGTTAGGCCCTATCCGCAGGATAACTTACTGATCAGTGGGAGTCTCCCCATGCAGAGACCCCCAGAGATCACGATAAAGAGGGGTCCGTTGGACCCCTTGCCACTCTGTCAGACTAATGGAGCAGACGGCTGCGCATGAGCGTTCTGCTCCATTAATCTCTATGTAGACATAATGCCTAACTTGCTGATCAGTGGGGGTCTCCCCATGCAGAGACCGCCAGATATCACGATAAAGAGGGGTCCGTTGGACCCCTTGCCACTCTGTTAGACTAATGGAGCATGGGAAAGCCCTTTAAGGACCTTCAAATACTCTTGTGTACATGTGTATTGAGAACAGGAACAGAAAATGAGGATTTCATGGGTGAAGGTCATTCTCATTATTAAATTTGGTGGATGGTTTGGCTGTCCATGAGCCCTGTTGAAGGATTGGGCCCTGGGCTATCATCTAAATCACCTATGTTATAATGCACTACTGTGGGTGATGGTAGCCTGTATTTTTTAATAGATTTCCCGCCACAGGTGCTACAAGTAGCAATGAGCAGACCCTTTAAAGGGGTTTTCCCACCAAACAAGTTAGACCTTATCCACAGGATAGGGCCTAACTTGCTGATTGTGGGGGTCTCAGTGATGAGGTCACGAGAAAGGGGGTTCTGATGGGGTCTGCGGTACATCCATCAGACCCCTAATTGCCCTCAGCGATGAGTGGAGCAGTTGGCCGCACATGTCTTTTCTGCTCCATTCATCTCTACGGAGCTGAGGGAGATTGTGCAGAATGGACATGCACAGCCATTTGCTCCACTAATCTCCGGAAGCAATGAGGGATCCAATGGAGGTGCCTCAGACCCCGTCGGCCCCACTGTTCTCAAGATCTGTGGGGGTCTCATCATTGTGGGGGTCTCATCCTGTGGACAGGGTCTAATTTGTTTGGTGAGAAAACCCCTTTAACCTTTTAAATGCCACCGGTATTTTCAAATATTGTTCATTACAAATCATTTGTTTTATGATATGTCAAACCAGGAGAAATTGACATCATTTATTAAGTAATAGCAGGAGAATCCAGCAAGTGTCTACCAAAGGTATACAGATGTCTCCGGGCTTATGGTGCCATGCTCAAAATATACTGTACAGCTCAAAATACATAAATAAAAATCTACATGAAAAATATGATAACGTTTGGTTTAAAGCGTTATTTACCAGGGAGTTAGAATATAAATGTCTATTTATCACGGCTTGTTGGGTGGTCAGAGTGACATCTGTTGACATCTGGGAGTTAAATTGACACCTCTAGACAAGACTAATAGATTGGATACACCACTTGTCTGTAGGAGTTCCCTTTAGTTTACATATATGTCTCATCTTACTGAATATTCTGCAAATTATGAGAAATATAACGCAGTGTCGGCTATTAGTGAAATATATGCCTTCTAGTCATGTTATCTTTAGTAACAAATCATAACTTAAGAGGAAGCAGGGTACTAGAAACAAGCAGCAATTTGGTTACATTACAAGCTCTACCACACACTGTCATCGTCCTTCATGTTCGAGAGCTCTGGTGTACTCTTAATGATGCCTCTGGGCTATAACTTATCCCTTTCTCCAGTGCATATTATCTTTCTTTGTAATCGAAAAGAAGAATTTTGGCAGGAAAAAGAAAAGCATGCAGAGGTCTCCGGATAATAATTGAGTTGTTGTAACCTGACAGCCATGCTTTGTTACCCAAGTGGGGATTTCGGGACAAGTAGGGCTGAACTCCTGAAATGGCTGGCAATAAATCTAATTATATTTACATCTATTTAACAAACTACATTGAAGTTCGGTTTATTGTGCTAATTATTTTTTTTTCTGTCACCACAGAGGATACACTGGGTACAATTTAAGGGGCTGTTTATTGGATGTCGATTATTATGTTCAATATAAATAAGCAAAATTATATTTTAGTAAATTAAATTTTAGTCATACCTTGAGATAAATTGTCATATTTCATATAATTATCGAAGGTATAAATCCAGTAAACTAAAAATAATAAAATATTCTTATTATACTTATAGTTCTAGATTACACACATTAGCTGATTATAATACGTGCCGGTGTGTGCCCAAGGCTTCTATGGGGGCCATGACCAACTGATCGCCAAGAATCGACAAGTTTGATATGGTCCTGTAGAGATAATAAAGAAAAGGACCTCCGGCTATGAAATCCTAAATCTCTCAACAGATATGTATACAAGGATCCTTCCAGGATCTTTGAATGTCCTACAAAGGTCCTCAACCTATAGAACTAAAAGTTGAAAGAAGAGACTCTGTCCTTTCCTAGCTTGATTTTAGTACCATATGAAGGAAGTAAATGTCATAAAAAAATTTGATTTTTTAAAGCCTACAATTTTCGTAAAGCCGAGGACCCATGGCTGTCCTATTGTGCCCCTGATTACAAAGAATAAATAGGGAAAGGGATGCACAGCTAGAGGTAGTGAGTCAACTAATACAAATAGACACAAGTAGCTCAGTGGCTCCAAAGTCTTTTCCTAGCCCTTTATGATCCTATTATACAAGTGGCCATTTTTGTATCAGAACATGGTAGTCTACAATATCAATTTTGAAAATGGACACCACCAAATACACACATTTAAAAGAATCTATCATGGGAAATCAGTCCACCCAAACAAAAAATGCTTTCATTGAGAAGGTAAAACGTTGCCAGTGGAATAAAAACCACATTGCTTGAGGAGTTCTGCTTCATCCTATTTTATTTTCTTGTTAGATGTCTCCTCACTAGGCCAGACATGTCTTCATCATCAGCCGTGATGTTGGCTGATAAAATGTTTTTTGTTTCTTGTTAATTATGCTAATCGGTCTAAAATCAGTTGGCACAGCAGTTTCTTTGGGTCGTGCATTGAAGATGCTGGATTGATGAAGCTATTGGGTGAACTGTGCAGGCAGGAAACTGATGTGAATGACATCACCAACAGAAGACTTCGTAACTTCAAAATGGCTGACTATAGTTGACTTAACTGTTCTTAGCTAAAATATGATGAACACCCCTGAAACATAAATTACTCCTCTGGAACATTATACAGGACCATCCACAAGTAGATGTAAACTTCTTGCAAAAGGAAGCAATTTAATGAACCGTAGTAATTTGTCCCATTCTAAAACAAATACAGTATCGGTATCATTTAGTGTTATGATGGTGTCGAAATACAGTAGAAACAATCGCAAGTAATACCACCTGCACGGGATTAATTTAATTAAAGCATCTGACCTATATTTTACATTTTGGGAAAAGAGGACAGCTGGTTATTACACAAAAAGGAGTGGGAGAGAAATTTTGACATATTTTCTAAATAACAGGAAGAGTTAATTAGTGAATGATGGTTATTTTATATTAAAGAACTGAACGATGCATAGAGGTAAGAGACCAATGTTAATACTGTTATTCATTTATTTTGATTATGGATTATTTCTTATGAATATAAATGCACATCTGTGTATGTTTTGCTTTCTGGCTATGGTCATATAATTTAGAAAAAAAATATTTTTGCTAAATCAGTTGGTATAATTATTCAAAGTGGTCACATATATTTATATATGTGACTCTTTCAGGGAATGGATAAAAAAGAATCAAACCTAGACTAGGAACTATTTTCCCAAAAAATGTGTGTTCTATCGATCCACTGGCTTCAAGGGGTTGTATTACCATAGCAAGTTATGATCTACTATATTGGTATGTTTTATGGTATGAGATTGGTATTGGTTGAGATCCCTGTTGATCCTGAGAATAAACTCCTGCCGTAAATGGAGCAGCAAGTTATAACACGTATATTACAGCCCATTTTCATTCTCTAGGAATAGGCGGAGAAAGCAGACTATAGCATCCTTCAGTTATCCCTATCTATCTCCTATGGATAGCTCGTTACTAGGGCTGAGCAGACCCAAACCACAATTAAACAGGACTTCAGCCAGAAGTTCGGGCTAACCCCTGCAGATAACACCCACCAGCACTGAGTGGGATATTATGTCTCTTAAAGGAGTTGTCTGAGTTGAAATAATATATATATATTGGAGGGAGGGGGGGGCTATAAAACCCAAAAAACGCATTCTTTCCTTCTATGGCGCTCCTGTGCCGTTGATGCCGTGCCTCTGTTTATTTACAGAGACAGACGCTTTCATCTGACTTCTCCCAGTTGCTGGATACAGCATTGAACTTAACTAACGCTGTGCCCGGCATGCAGCAAGGGACGGATCAGCATGCCTGTCCATGTATACATTCAGAGGCAGAGCACCGACAGGCTGTGTAGGACAATGGGAGCACCGGTAAAGCATCTCTGTTGTGTTTTTATGGCTCCTCTACTCAGATATATGTATATTTTCTTTTAAACCCAGACAACCCTTTTAATGGCAGAGGCGCATGAGCACCAGATTTTAGATGCCACCATTTAGTTACATGTAAATGCTGGCTGTGCGCAGGCATTTAATTAAATTTAGATGGCGTACAAGAGCAAGCACCGCCGACATTTAAACGTAGACTTGCGCTGATTGTGGGTATTAGTGGTTCCGTTTCGGGTACCATCTTTGTCTATCTGCAGTGGGTAGGTCATAATTAGGGATTAGCGGGTCCGAACACTGCAGCATTGCATTGGATTTTGGGACCCGGAAGGTCAGATTTCGGACTCACCCATGCTGGTGCATAAAAGCATTTAAAATTAATTTGGCACACAGCATTTGAAGGGTCAACACTTGCATTAATCATGGGTGTTATCGGTTGCTTTGGATTCGGTTTGGGTACCCAAAACAAAATTCTGACACAATTGGGTCCACTCATCCCTAACCATAACATGTCCTGGTCTTGAAACCCCTCTAAACAATAATACAAACAAAAATTTCACCCAAAAAGCTATTTTTTGAAATTGTACTTTTCGTGCACCTTTAGTATTTATAGGAACCTACAAGCGCTGTACATGCTATTGGGCAGATACATACATCTTTAAATCTGGGGCAGGATTTAAAGTTGAAACGATTCAGCAAACAAAAACTGGAAACTTTATCTTTCCCCAAGTCTAGGGCTCCCTGCTACATGATCCTTCTAAGCTTCACTAACTGATCAACATGTCTGAATGAGGAAATCCCTTACATGCTCCCATCAATCTAAGATTTAGAAATTGCAATCATCATTACATTATGGTATATTCCCTTATGTACACAGAGCAGCTTTTAGTTTTACTTTGTGTAATTTTTTTGTCAGTTTCTAACAATTACAGTGGGGGGGGGGGATGTAGCTTTGCAGTTATGTCACTTTTCTGTCTACAAAATATCCGCTGATTTGCACCAAATGTGCAACATTTTTTTCCAACAAACTCTACTTTCCATTTTGCTGTACTGTTTTTTATTATACCTGAATAAGGTTAAGGTCCTGTAGCCGAAACACGATTTACAAATGTTTTTTATCCAAGTAAATATCCAAATCATCACTTTTTTGCCATTTTGCCTCCAATAAAAATTTTAATAAAATGTGACCAAAATTGTACAAAATGGTAATAATGAAAACACAATCCTTTTCGACAAACTATGACATTTTACAGAGCTATGTACACTGAAAAATAAAGTTATAGGTCAGAATTTGTCGATACAAGGCATTGTTTATGTAAGGTTTTTGATTTTTTTCAACGGTATTAAGACTAGAGGTTACTTGGACCCGATGGTCGTGTTTGGCCGCCTAACCCAAACATATTGCCAGATTTGGCGGCCAAACAGCCGATCCATCAAATTGCTGCGCCTAGTAACAAGCCATGCCAATCCAGCAATACTGTGGGTGGCTGAACACGGAAGCAGAATCTGAGCTTCGGGTCAGCTCATCTCTACTAAGCTAAATAAATTTGGTATTGCTGCAATTGTACTGATCCAAACACTAAAGGAGAGGTGTCATCTCAACTTTACATTGAAGTCCCTAAAACAAATACCCATCAGAATTTGGCATAACTGTTGTTTTTGTTAGCTCCACCACACTTAGAATATTCTTCCAGCTTCCCAGTACATGGCACATTATATATACGATTTGTTTTGCAGATAAAAAATCCTCTTATATATTTGTAAAAAAAACTTTGTCTTGCAAGGGTTCAAGGGTGTATGCTTCAAAGACGGATGGTCGTAATACGTGCAGAATCACTTTCTCATGAGCCCTAGTCTGAAAAAAGTCTAGGGCAGCAGTAAGCGTCCAATTATCTTCATGATATTCTAGAATATCAGGTGGCGTAGATTTTAAATTTCTATAATATGAATATGCATTATCTATTATTCCCACTCATGTGAGGGATAGAATATCACTGGTTGTCAGCCAGCACATCCAAAATTTAGGACAGGGTACAGTTGTGTTGATATACTATTACATAGTTACTCCTATATTTGCCATTTAATGTATCTCTACAGACAATATCCCTCATGATGTGAACTACATTGTCTCATTCTGTCTGGTCTTGTTTGCGAAATCACTAGATTGATTGGGAAAATTTGACTCATCCCAAATTCACATTCATAACACTAATTGCAATAAAACTGGAATGCACTTGTTACTAATTGGAAATAGCTCTGTGAATGGACAAGAGAGGATTACCAGGGTCCGGTGTAATCAGAGCTGGGTTGGGCTTTGACCTTAATTGCCGTTTCTTGGTTAAGAACTGGTTGAAATCATGAGGAATGATTAAAGGCTTTGAAGAGATGAAATTGGTAGAAGTAATAATAACAGCTCAAAGAAATGAAGCCCATCTGGGCCGACCTTAGGAGCTGCAAGCAATTAGCAATGTAACCATAGACTTCCGGGATCATGTGCCCTGTGCGCTGCCATGATACATAAATGATTCATGCAAATAGCCTTCATTTTTATGCACTTTGAGTTTCCCGCAGTACAATAATGTCTTATTGTTGTTTGGCCTGCAGTGTGTTTCCTATTCAGTTCTGTTCCTCGTATACCAGCAGCACAAACATGAAACAGAAAGCCGCGCACGTTGTAATATTTGTTTCTCCCTCCGATACCTAAATATATCTGTCTTCTTCCAGAGCTACCTATAGGGAAGTATTGTGTGTGGCGGGTTACCTGAATTAACCTCTAGGGCCAAGCCAAAATAATACAATGCAAAAAAAAAGGAAAATAAACCAAATGAAAGGCAGACCTTCTGGCAGAGGGTTTGACATTACTTGCAAACAAAAAATCATCTGTGATGCCTGTTTAGAACAATAAGATGCAGATCGTGCTTACTTCCACATGACATTTTCTTCTGGATCAGATTTAAGAAAAGTTTATCATCATTTTTTTAAATTTTATGCCCAACTGGGTTTCTTTGGACCCACCAAATAAAATGGACCTGTTGGGTAGGTCCATTTTAGGCAGATCAAGGCTTTGTACAAAGAGCACCTCAGGTAAGCATCCACTTTTGGGGTGGTATAAGAGGGCCCTGAAGTATCCAACAAAACTATACTAGAGGGGAACCATCTCGTCTTGTATTTCCATTCGATAGCTTAAAGCCAATCTGTCACCTCTGTGGCGCTCCCCTCCTAGTAGTCAGTAGTGTAAATTAGTAAAAGAATGGCTAAGTTAAAGGGGTGTTTTCTTTTCAGCAAATAAATGTTTTTTGTATTATAAAAATTAATGTTATTTGTATTATAAAAAGTTGTACAACGGTTTTCTAGATCTCTGCTTGCTGTCCTTCTGTAGAAATCCTTTGTTCATTTCCAGTTGACAGAAATCTGACCACGGTCACACAGGTGCACGGCTCGTTATATTACACAGCTCTGATAAATCTGTGTGCTGTTAACGAGCTGCGCACTTGTGTGACCATGGTCAGGTTTCTGTCAACTGGAAGTAATCATAGAAGCTTCCTATAGGATGACAGCAAGAAAAGATCTAGAAAACCGTGAGGAGTTGATACAAAAAGTATATTGGAAAATTGTATAACTTTTTATTATAAAAACCTTAAAGGGGTTTTCCCATGAACTAAACTTAGGCCCTATCGTCAGGATAGGGCCTAACTTGCTAATCAGTGGGGGTCTCAGCCGCTCTGTCGGATTAATGGAGCAGGCGGTGAGCGCGGCGCTTGGCAATTTCCGTCAGCTATATAGAGTCTAATGGAACAGAGCGGTCATGCTCAGCCGTGTGCTCCATTAGTCTGACGGAGCGATGGACCCCTCGTTCTCGCGATCTGTGGGGGTCTCAGCACTGCGACCCCCACTGATCAGCAAGTTAGGCCCTATCCCCTGGATAGGGCCTAACTTTAGTTCGTGGGAAAACCCCTTTTACATTAATTTACTGAAATGGAAACACCCCTTCAAGTTATCTATCACTTACTCAATTATATACATAGAAGACCAGAAAAAAGAAAGAAAAGTGCAGATGTAGTGTAGTAATTTTTCTTAGGATAGTTATTAAAACAAATCGGTGCATGCTCACCTTCTCAGATCGTGAGACTGTCACTACAACAAAATCAGAATATTTTGCCCATGGAGCAGCCTTCAAATGTGGAAATACTCTTGACGTTGTCTCAAGCCAAAAAAATCCATTTGTACAGCCGCTCATCCGCCAGAAAAAATATTTGATGTTATTTATATTAAAAACCATTAAAACATCTATGTTGTATATGAGCACATTGGGGGTCTATTTTTTGTACCTCATTTGTCTTTGTAGTTTCAGCTCTAGACTTTTTAGGTGTGCCTTTGTGCAATTAATAGCGCCCTTTAAGGTGCAAATCAATGGTAAATCAGACACAAACATCTATAAGCAGGAGAAATACAATGATAAATTAGGTACAAATTTAGGTGCAGAATTACTGCTACACAGTGAGATCCTGCTGGAAAAAGGCACCAAAAATTGTGCAAATACATCAATGCTCCTAAAAATCACTAAAATACAACCAAAAAATATGCATCAGACTAAGATAAATCTGCCCCACAGACTATTTTGATTGAAAAGAAATAGAGATGCGTTTCGAGATCCAGACTGGATCGTCATCAGCCAGATCTGACTAATGATGAGTCCGATCCGGGTCTCGAAATGCGTCTCTTTTTAAAAAAACATCAGAATAGTTTATGTGCACATAGACAACGTGGATGTTTTAATTGTTTTTTAATATAAATAAAATCTAAGATTAGCTAAAATCTAAGACGGATGGGTGTCTGTACTAATGTCTTTTTTTAGCTTAAGACAGCCTAAAGAGTTCGCACATAGGGGGCAGAGCGCTGACATTGGCCTGGCATTGACTACTTTATGCTGTCCTTAATGTAAATGCCTAATATCACATTAGTTTCTTTAAAGAATAATACATTTGCAGAGCACTACATGGAGATCTGTAATATGTACCAACAGGAACAATGTTGGGTTGTGTGATCCCAGAGGGGAAGGGATTTTCAATTTTAGGTCAGTGATTTTTAAAGAAAGCAAAGACTTGCTGCTGTATAAATATCGAACATCTATATTCCATTGTCTAAATGTGCCCATATTGTAGATGTAGTAATATACAAATTCTGCAAGTGATTGCGTCTCAGTTTCTCATTAAAACCTTATTCTTTTACAAATTACCAAGTTTGTTTGTTTAATCCTAACAATGGAAAATAATACAAAATTAACCAAATCCAGGGCGATTTTGTTCTATGTCTCAAGAACTCCTGACATGGGAATGTGCAATGGATGAAGGTTTGATTATAGACATGATTCAAGAGCTGCATCGTAATTTATTGTATTTATTTATGTAGCAAAAACACAACAAACAATGGAGTTTATCAGTGGGGGGAATAAGCTCAAACTGGTGAGAAGGAATAGTAAAGCAGAAAGAAGTAATCTGATTATTGGCTTATACGGGCAACAATTTCATTTTCTTTTTAAAATTAACATGGCCCTTAATGTATAGTACAGACATACCCAAAGCCTAAAGGGAAAAAAGGGTAAAGCCCACCCAAAACCTACTGTAAAAATCTTTACCTAAATTTACTAGAGAGGTAACAGAAACTGTTAAGAAGTAACAGTAACGAGGGGTTAGAGAGAATAGGTGATTGCCTAGGGCACTACCCTCGCCTCCTATCCTGGGGCACCGTCCTGGTCCCCAGTAGCAATCAGCGTTTTGTGTATCTTTAAGATACTTTTATATAGAATATTGCTGGTTGCTGGACCCAGGAATCAAAAAGAACATGGGGTTGCAGGGACCGCAGAAATGTAAGTATTTTTTTTTTGTGTGGCTATATACTACAGACAGGCTGGCTATATACCACAGATGGTATATACTACAGGGGTCAAGCTTTATGCTACAGGGGGGCAGGTTATATACTACGGGGGCAGGCTATATACTACAGGGGGTGCTGGCTAAATATTACAGAGGGGGCTGACTATATACTACAGGGGGGTTGACTATATACTACAGAGTGGGATGGCTATATACTACTGGGAGATAGCTATATACTACTGGGGGCTGGCTATATAATACAGGGGGGCTGGCTTTATACTAAAGGGGGCCTGGCTATATACTACAGTGGGCCTTGTTATATACTACAGGGGCAGCAGGATGGCTATATACTACAAGGGGTTAGTTATATTCTACAGGGTGGCAGGCTGTATACTACAGTTGGGAAGGCTGGTTATATACTACAGGGGGGGATCTAGCTATATACTACAGTGTGGAAGGCTGGCTATTTACTAAAGGGGGCTGGCTATATACTACAGGGGGAGGCCTGGCTACCTCTAAACTGGGGAAATGTGCTGGGGCTTAATGAGGGGAAAATTATATGGTAGTATTTATTAGAGTATATTGATGGGTCACGGTACATTATCTGTATATGCAGGGGGCACTTAGCTAGAGGACATTATATTGACTGTGATTTTTTTAGGGAAGGAGTGTGGAAATTGTCTCCAGAGGCCACAGTCACCCGGGTGGCAAATTGTACAGTTTGAACAGTTTGATCTAAGAATAAGTAAAAAAATCAACATATAAATACTTTTTATTGGGGTGCAGTACTGATTCTACTCTGAGCTTGTAGGTTTAAATTTCAAGACGCTCTACCTGTGGCTATACCCACTGTCTTTTGGACTGTAATGGGTTATACCTTGTTGCTATGTCTTAAGTCTGATGTTTTCTTGTTGCCATTGTCCTGTATTAAAAATTTAATAAAAATTGATTAAACATAAGGTGCCTGATGCTCCGGAGTATAGAGCATCAGCATGTCGTGTCACTGCTGGTTATTAGTATACATCATTGGAAGAGACAAACGTAATAGCAAGACACATATTGGGGTTTGTTTACTAATGGTCCCGCGGCCGCATTTTCGTTGGGTTTTCCGATGTTTTCGGGGATCGCTCCACTGGGACAGGTATTTAGCAGACGATTACGTCGCAAGCGACCAGGTTTTGGTGCAATCACTCCGGTTTCAATCCAACACAAATCATGGGGCAGGCCGTCGTGTGATCCGACGGATTCGGACAAACTGCGGGATTTAACTTAAAAATTGGGGAGCAAGACAAGCACTTACATACACCAGGAGGAAGAAGGTGAACTCTGGCAGACCTGAGCGGGGAAGCGACACATGCATGAAAACGGGCGCACAATCTTATTGAATCGTGGCACAGGGCATTGTCGTTCAGGAAATCCTCCGGACCAGGTAAGTAAATGTGCCCCATTGTCTCCATTGTAAAGACGCAAGAATGTTAGATGTTCTCGTAAGAATACAAACACTAGACCTTTAGACCTGAAAAACTAGGAAGGTTCCTGAAATTATAATCAGAATAGGGATAATATAAGATGCAGGTCATAGTTAAGGAGTATACAGGAGTTAATGAATGTTACTCATACCCTGGCGCCCAGTGTGCCTTGTGTTTATATGGGACAAACTACCTTAGTAATTCCTGGGCTATAGATTGGCTATCAATAGAAATTCCTGGGCAACCCATTTAAGTGCTATACATTAATTAACTGTTCACTTACAATACTATATCTATAATTTTTTTGTGATTTCACCATCATTATTCTGATATAATCCACTTTGTATAAACTTACTGAAATCCTTGTATTACAACCAAATGCTTTCCGTGGCTGAATGTGCTGGATTCTTCTGGTATTAATTTACTTTCCAAAAAACCCAGTCTAGGGATTTAGAATTATTTGAAAATAGATCCATTTTTTTCAGTTCTATGCTTTACCTTTGTAATGTGTTTATATAGTCTTTATTTATCTTTATGTTGTAGCAGAGCCAATTGCAGTGGCTAAAAGCTTGGAAAACGAGAAGCCCTAGCATGAAGTCTAAGAAGGTTTATTGGAATCGCCCCTATTTCATATTCACAATGATCCAACTAACCATTAATATTAGAATTCTACACACCAGATGCCAGTAAGTTATGGCTTTTCCCACAGTTCAAGAGATACCGTGACAACACTCGGAGTCAGAAGTTACTGTTCCAAAGACTGTTCAGACCAAGCTTGAAGGCAAAATGAATCAACAAAGCTAAGAAAACGTGCCGTACTTTTGGAATTATTAGTATACGGCAAGTCTTCAGTCTTTTGTTCTATAGTCACCGATCTGCCCTTCCTCATGTTTACTCTTCAGGATCACTGTACTTATTACCGTTTTTCTCCAGGGAATATGTGAGTGTCTTGTCCTTGAAATAAAAGGTCACATGTGTCACCAAACAAGAAAAAAATGAACATTACCTTTCTGTAGAGAGGTCATTCTGGAAATGGATGACCCACCATCCATCACTGGAGGCTCACAGTCTAAACTATTACGAGGCTCAATGCAGCATAAATCACACGTTACATAACCCTGTCATGTGGATAAAATATACAGTTTATGTTTATATGAATTCTCTACATGAACACTATACAAATAGTATGTGAAGTATGCTGTCTTACTCCATTTGTAATACGTTTGGGATACGTGTAATACAGTTAGTATTGCTCGAGAAAAGAACACGTAAAAAGGCTTAATACTAGACATGGAAAATGCAGTAAGTATGCCACAAACCATTTCACTCCAAATAGTAATCATTCTGCATATAATTATAATGCATTAATAAACATACAAGCTTTATCAGAAGCGTCTATGAGCAGAATTGCATTAGTTGCCCATGGCAGCCAATCAGAGCTCAACTTACATTTTCCCACAGCTGTTTGTAAGATTAAAGCTGAGCTCTGATTGGTTGCCAAGAGTTTTACCTCAGACACTTCTAATAAATCTTCCCAGCTGTACTTTACCATGATGATCATCACCATGATGTAACTTCATGTTTTGGTAGGGGATTACAAGAAGAGCTCTCTTCATAAAGGGCTATTGCCGGCTGTATTGTCCAACAGACACCTGATTTTAACTGCCGCAATCATTATGGCTAACCACAGCATCTAAAAAGTAGAGGTACATTGGCACTGCCATGTTGGTGCCAATCAAGGGGCTGCCATGATAGCCAGGAGCTTCTCAAAGTCTCCCAGGTCTGTCACTCTGCACTATCTATTATACAATGGGGCAGATTTACTTACCCGGTCCATTCGCGATCCAGCGGCGCGTTCTCTGCGGTGGATTCGGGTCCGGCCGGGATTAACTAAGGCAATTCCTCCGACATCCACCAGGTGTCGCTGCTGCGCTGAAGACCATCGGAATGCACTGAAGTTCACCGTCCTATCGTGGGTGAAGGTAAACGCGTGTCGAGCGACCCTTTTTATTTTTTTTTAAATGCGGCGGGTTTTCCAAATCCGTCGGGTTTTCGATCGGCCACGCCCCACGATTTCCGTTGCGTGCATGCCGGCGCCGATGCGGCACAATCTGATTGCGCCAAAATCCCGGGGCAATTCAGGAAAAATTTGCGCAAATCGGAAATATTCGGGTAACACGTCGGGAAAACGCAAATCGGGCCCTTAGTAAATGACCCCCAATATCTGTTACATGAATAAGCAGTACATTCAGAGTAAACTACTGTATTTTTCGGTCCAGTGTGCCTTATATATGAACCTTTCTTACAGACAACAGCTGCCCTGAACTGTGCACAGGTCTGCCACCTGCTGGTCATTCATCCTTATAATCCGGTGCGCCTTATATATGAACCTAGACGTTTTAGCAGGCATTTATTGATGGTGCACCTTATACTCTGGTGTGCCTTATTGTCTGAAAAATACTGTATAATACAGTAATATTGCAGTGTATCAAAAGTCCCCAGGGGGCCTGAAAAAAAAAAATGACAAAAATAAAACTATATATGTATTTGCATTTAATAAAAGAACATTTTCAATAAAGAACCAAGCAGACAAAATTCTAATCATGTTAGGTAGCCCTACATCCAAAAAATACAAATATAAATTGCAGTAACAGAAGAAAAAACTGCCTTTTCGATACTCACAATAATTGGGATAAAAAGGTCATTTAGTTCCAAAACTGGTATCCACGAAAACTAGAACACATAGGGGGGATTGATAAACTCACTTGCACCACAATTCTGGTGGTTTTGTGCCAAAAAAATGGCCTGTACCACATTTATCAAGACTTTTAGGCCTTTTTTCGGTACTTTTCAAACTTTTCCAACTAAGAAAGGCCTTTGGAAAGGGGGCTTCACAAATAAAGGGGCATAGTTTAGACCAACTAAAAGAAGGCCTAAAGTAGGAACCGTCAGTCTTATGCTACACCTGAATACATCATTAGAATAGCACAGCAAAAGACTAGTGTTTTCCACATGGTCGAATCCCCCCATAATCTTTTCAAACTTTGGAATATATACTTACTCTTCTCTATTTCCAGCTTTCTTCATGGAAACGGAGCTGTCGGAACTGTGTCTTCATCACTTGCTTTTCTTGGTTGGTGTGGCCATCTTGGATGCTGACTGGAAATATCTCTTGGTTGGGATGACATCACTTTCTATTGTGGTTTATGCGGCCATCTTGGATGCCAAATGGAAGCGGATCTTGGTTTGTGTGACATTACTTACTGTGCATTGTTGGCAAAAGGCTGGCACACTACAACACTATCAGCGTTGTTTTTCCATGTGGTCATTACACCACGGTTCTCCGCACAAACACTATACATGAGCTGGCCTATTTTTCTCAATACTGCTTTCAGACCTATGAACCCTCCAGCAATCCAGTGAGTCCTCCAGTATCCTATCACCCTATCTTCTGAGAATGTCATTTCCACATTATTTCTATCCTTACATAACTGCCTCATGTTTATGTAGTATTGTTGCAACGACACATGGGCTTGGTATTATATATGTCCGCAATTTGGGGGCAATTTCTCCTTGGGACCTTCTTCAAGCATTGGGGCTTATTTAGTAAGAGTCCACCGTCGCACTTTCGTCGGACTTTCTGACGTTTTCAGGTTTTGGGCGGCTGTGACAAGTATTTAACAGGGGATTGTGTCGCCCGCAATCAGATTTTGGCGTGGCTGCGCTGGCTTCCATGCAACAGAAATCGGGGGGCGGGCCAACGGACGATCCAAGTGATTCGGACTGAAGGCGGGATTTAACTTTCAAATTGTGTCGCAAGACAGCGCACTTACATGCACCAGGAAGAAGAAGGCGAACTCTGTCAGACCTGAGCGGGGAAGAAACACATGCAGGATATCGGGCGCACGATCTTAGTGAATCGCGGCAGAGTGCATTATCGTCGGACAATGCACTTACGGTGAACTCCTCCGCACGGGTACATAAATGTGCCCCATTATGTGCCGTCCTCCGGACGGGTACATGAATGTGCCCCATTATGTGCCTTGTTTTTACAACTTGCACTGTGAACTCCAAATAACACTTCTACTTTATTCGTTGGTTCGGTACAATCACAGGGATACTAATTTAATAAAGGTTTTATAGTGTTTTAATACATTTTAAAAAATGAAAACCTTGTGTACAAAAAAAACTAAATTAGTTTAGCCCCCTTCTGACAATAATAACTTTTTCAGACTTCCGTGTACGAAGCAGCTTAAGGCAAGATGAGCTGACGATTTCATTGCTACCGCTACCACCGATCACTTTTGTTATGTTTTTTTATATGTTGTAAAATTTTCCGTTACAGGGTTCAATGGCAGGAATAACCGTTATTACATTTTGATAGACCAGACATTTCGGGACACAGTGATGCTTTACATGATTCACCTTGTTTATTTATTTTTGTATCAGTTCTAGGGAAAGGGCAGTAATTAGAATTTTTAGGTTTCATTATTATCGTTTTTTTTAAAGTTTTTTTAAATTTTTGTTTTCTATTTTTCACACTCCCTAGGGCAGTGGTGGCGAACCTTTGGCACGGGTGCCAGAGGTGGCACTCAGAGCCTCCTCTGTGGGCACTAAGGTCCGCAGCATAGAGTTCATAAGACAGGACCCATGGCCTCCTCCTGCAGTACCAGGCCACACAAGACATTGGGGCTCATTTACTAAGGGTCTGTCAGAAGCATTTTCATCAGGTTTCCCAACGATTTCCGTTTTGCGCCGAATTGCCCTGGGATTTTGGCGCACGTGATCGGATTTTGACACATCGGCGCCGGCTTGCACATGACAGAAATCGGGGGACGGGCCATCGGACAACCCAAAGGATTCAGACAACGCGCAGGATTTAACATTTAGAATTGTGTCACAAGACACGCACTTACAAGCTCCGGGAGGAGGAGTGAGAAGATGTGGGCAGGGCTGGTTTATAATTTGAGCTCCTGCCATGGAACCTGCAATTCTTCCTGTACCGGGGAACCTGGAGAGTAGCTACAATAATAATCTGAATTTTTCCTCTTTCTACTGTATTGATGTCCTCAGGATGCCAATGCGATTGAAAGCTTTGACAAAGCAGTGAGCAATAAATTATTGCTAAAATTGCCATGTTGGCACTTTAAAATAAGTTTTTGTAATTTGGGCACTCGCTCTCTAAAAGGTTCCCCATCACTGCCCTAGGGTACTTTAACCGTAGGTTGTCTGATTGATCCTACAATATACTGCCATATTACGGTATGGCAGTATATGGGGATTTTCTACATCAATTATTAAAATGTTCAAATCACATTGTAATAAATGGGTTAAAATGAGACAGCCCCGGGTCTATGTATGATCATGGGTAGTGCATGGTAAAGCAACTAAGCTCCAATCAACTCTATACAGCAGAGCTGAAGTACAGGCAGTACAACCCATGATCAGCCAAGGTTTTTTAACCTCTGGAGAGCCCTTTAATAACATTGACAGTATGTTCGGGATCATGGTCCTGCTGCTGAATACATTTTTAACACCTCTATTAAAACTATTATTTTTGTTGTATGGAATATTAGTTGCAAAGGTGGAAAGGAACAATGGACTTGTCGTTATCTCCAGTCCTACAGTTTCCTTTTTTACATCTGCTGTAGGTTTAGACATCAATGAGTGTACAGTCTGTTTGTCTTTAGATGCCTTTTGCATTGTGCAGGGTTAGAGAAGATGTTTGTAGTGATTGAGGTCCTGCACACTAGACTTACTTTTAATAACTGAGTGATCCCATATGTGGAATCCATGTATGTTTACAAAGCATTCTGGGTGGGTTAATCACATGTCTTGAAATTTTAATTCCTTGTTTATATACCAAAAAACAAATCTGTGCCAGTATAAAACCCGGCTTCCTAATGTACATGGCTTCTTATAATATCACTGTCCAAAAATTACAGTTTCAATTTGCTGCTCATTTACAGTTTTATATCATGATTGTACTTATATTGGACATTCACGTATGCAATTTACATGTCAAGATTATCCAAACAAAGCATTCCAAATCATTGATAAATCTCAATTGGTTTGGAACCTTCTCAAAAATTATAAATATTGGACCTGACATCATTTCAAAAATACAAGAAAATTGGCTCTATGGGAACAGAAGCCAAGCATATCACGGCTCTGAGGAATAGAAAATAAATAGGGCTTTTCCACCGATCCTGGTAATGTTTATACTGGAAAATTCTCATGACTTTTTCAATTCTTTCAATTTCTATGCTGTATATCTTATTTAATATCCTTTGTCATACGTATTTTTGATTTTGTATTTTTATTTTCGAATTGTGTTGTCTAATTCAGACAGAAAAGTATAAAGTCAGTGATTGCCAAAAAAAGCTTTGTGGTGATATAAATACCAAAGATTAATTGTGTCTTCTTGTATATAAAATCAAATCAAAGATTCAAATCTTTCATCACAAATACCGCAAAATGTTTTTTCAAAAATATGTTTATCATTAAAAAATACAAATAAGGAAAGATTTCTATGTGTTGAATGAATGTCATTGGTGGAAGTTTTGACATATGCTCAAATACACTTGCATATAAAACTGCATTAAAAATAATGCAACACATTTTTTTTCATCATTTTTGTCTTTCTGGGGTAGTAGGCATTAGTGATTTCTAGAAATGGAAACATCAAGAAAAGTTGGCACTCACCATCCAAAAGTCTGGATATTGTGGTGCAGAGAGGATACAATCGAACACATCTCATGGCAATGGGCCATTTTGCAATACATGCGTTTCATCTAGCCAAGATGTAAAGATAGACAAAGATAGAAAGGCAGGATAAACACCCGAAGCAAGCCCTAAAGAGTGAGGTGAAAACTAGTCAAAGTTCCTCTCCCATGCCAAAGCGAGAACATGGAGACACAAGCAGGACAAAACGAACACAGAAGACAAATATTGGTTAAAACCAAGAGGACAATGCAGTACAAAATTTAAAGGCAAATGGATGGTCAGAGAGCAATAGATCAAAAGGAAAAAAAGTAATCATGTAAGTTAAAAAAAATGCTTGCAAGCTCCAAGGACAACTTATATCAAGCACTGGGAAGTGGGCAGAAAGTGATTGAAGAGGGCATATATCATTACAGATAGCATAACTGTCTCCAGAATTCTAATCAAGCATTGAATCAAAGTCAGCAGTGCATCTTCTGAAGCGCTTTACAGGCAGAGGATGATCCCAGAACATGAATTAGTGCAGATGTTACAATACAATATGTGTCCACTTTTAAAATCTTAAACATATTACCTTTAACCATCAACCACATAAAAGTGTGGTTGCTCCAACACAAACCTCTCTAGCATGGCGTGTAAGATGACAATTGTATGTAAGTGTACACTATTTTACAAGCACACAAAAAGAATTATTCTGATGTTAAACAAGGCAGATTACAAGACATCCGTGTCTCTCACAATATCCAGAATGAAAGCCTTTGTAAACAAATCTGAAAACAAACCAATTTCAAACTTGCTAAACATATTGTAGCAATCAATACTAGCCAACACTAGTGATAACTCATCCTGCAAGCTCTTCTGGAAGTCCCATATAAATCAATGGAAGCATCCTGTAAGTTCTCATGGAAGTCCCATATAAATCAATGGAGGACAGAATGAGTTTATCCTGCACACTATTGATTTCTGCGGGGCATAGCTCTGTGAATAGGTGGCAGGATTCAGGAGTAGTGGACCCATTGAACCACTGCGAGGGATGAAGTAAGCCGACATTTGGGAGTGGAGTCTAAGTGACAAGCGGGTTGGACTTGCTCCGGCGGGATACCACCAGGTCGCTCCACAGGCGCGACTTTGTTCGCAGGTGGTGGCCAAGGTGTGGTGAAGGCAGAGACGCAGTTGTGGACAGGCAGGAGGTCAGGACAGGCAGCACAGGATCAAGTAGCATGAGGTCACAACGGGAATCACACAGGCAGAATGGGAACACTTTCTCAGAGGCGTAGAGCAAAAAGATCCGGCGAGGTTTGCAGGAAGAGGTCTTTATGACGTGTATGAAACCATAATTTGAGTTGAGTAGAAGTATTGAAGGTACACCGCTCCATACAGTACTAACCCATATTCAACTTTAGTTTGCTTGCAATTAACAAGAACCACTGAGTAACCAACTCAGTATAGAGAAATGAAAGAGGACTTTCAAATTAAGAAATAAAGATCATAAATCCACAAAAAATGACACGGATATTTTAAGGGATTTTCAACTGCAGCCATGAAAACCATCAAATACTCTGATGAAACTCACAGGAACTACACAGGAACAAAACATCATGTCATTGGGCTTCCTTAAAGTCATGCTTGGTGGTAATGGGGCTGCCTTACAAGGTAGCAAAAGAGGCTTGGTTTTCCTCTTCCCATCTAGGAAAACTTATTTGCTTATTACCCAGAATCCCCTAGTGGAGCATCAGTGATATAAGTCTCCACACGCCTGCAAGGCGGCCTTTATTGGAAATCTCTTCGTAAGAAGAACTCTAACTCCCTGATCCTAGTCACAAGCCTAACCAATTCCCTATGCTGTACTGATGACATGCAACCAGGTCAAAATAGTGCTGTCTACAGTTGGAAATCTGTTCCTTTTGGAAAAGATATACCAATTTGGCTTTAATCCCACATCATGTGATTAGGGTTTCTGAAAGTCATGTTTGGTGGTAAGGCGACTGCATTACAAGGTAGCAAAAGAGGAAAACTTATTAGAATATTTCTAAGAATTTCCTAGTTGAGCATCAATGGCTATAAGTAGCCTTAAAGGGAACCTGTCACCACATTTTTCAAAAATAGAGCTAGTGGCAGGCTCCAATAGAGTCCTAGTAACTATCTAACACCCTTCTTTTAGCTAAAAAATAGTTTCCCTCAGATCCCCATAAAATCAGAGTTATAATCTGGCCTGGTATCTAAGCATCTTTGGAGCGAGTCAAGGGGGTGTGGCCTAATGTCATGTGACCAGGGTGACATCATCACAGGTCCTTTAGCTACATAACATTACCAAATTGTACACCATGTACATATGTGACCACATAAAACAATCATAGCAGCCCGCATGGACTTCTACTCCTCTCCATGCTGCTGTGATTTCATGTGATACAAGATGCTGTGATTTCATGAGATATATGCTTGGTGTACAGTTTTCTAAAGCTAAAAAGTTAAAGGAGCTGTGATGATGTCACCCTGGTCACATGACATTACAGCTGCATACAGAGATAGGATGGAGAGGAGCTGCTGGATTCAGCCAGAGGAGGCCACGCCCACCTTGACTCACTGTAGCCATGCTTAGATACCAGGTATACCAGTTAAATATATGGGAATCTCAGGGGAACAAATTTTAGCTAAAAGTAAGGTGTCAGTTAGTTACTAGGGCTCTAACGGAACCTCTCATTATCCGTATTTGTGAAAAATGTGGTGACAGGTTCCCTTTAATTGGCTAACTCTCCGTAAGAAGTACTCTTACTCCTTTATTCAGGAATAACAGCTAAAGAGATCGAATTGGGTGGGCCAAGACATGCAAGGAATGGATATGTACCTGATCTGATGAGTCAAAGTTTGAGAATTTTGGTTCCAACTGCAATGTGAAATGCACAAGAGGTGAGTAGATGGTTTAACATGTGTGATACCTCTGTGAAGAATTAGGATATACAGTGGATACAGATTTTTATGGAGGATATAGTTACCCCTATCTTTGCCGATGCTGGTAGCCTGAGATTGAGATTAAGAAAGTTATAAGAAATCTTAAGACCTTCTATTTGGGGATTCAAAGCACGTAAAAATTTGGGTGGAGGGGAGCTGAGGTCCTTACTCACCTTGCCTAAATTGGATTTTCATTTTATAGTTAAAATAACTGACTAAAATCAGAATCTTCAATGACTTTCTGTTTAAACTATTTTTGGAAAGAACATTTGAAACATATAAAACACTGAAGTACCGTATTTGCTTTTGATCTCGTTTACAGTTGAAATCACAGATTTTCCTGATATTGGAAATGTTTATTCCCCATCTACCGGTCCAACTGGGTGACTCCGATTTCCTTATGTACAAATGGAGTCAGACATTATGACAAGCTCATCAGAATGTTGATTCCTCAGCACATTTTCTGGTGGTACAGAATATAGAGAGATCATATTACGGAGAAATCTACTGTATGGCGAGATAACCTTACCACGAGCTCTATCCCTTATTTTGAATCGAAAAAAAAAATTAGCATTTTCTATTTTTACTATTGCCACTGTCCAAACACACAATGGACAGATTTGTATTTGCTCGTTGTTTTGGAAAAAAGCCCAGGCCTTGGATTAAGCTATTTAGCCCCCCCACCTATTGCATTTACAGGAATTAACATAGACAGGCTTGTAACTTCTGTGAACCCGAACAAAGTCAAAACTTTCTGATTTTGAAAACTCACGTAAATGTGTCTGAAATTCCTTTTAAGACATTTATTAGGTGATGGAAAAAAAACACATTGTTAAAAAAAAACTGTAAAAATATAACTTTCTGATTTGTTATGACTTTATATAAAATTCATTTGCCTGTGTAATGTAGGTTAGGATTAAAAGGCAATAACACTCAAGCCAAGCAGATCATCATAGTGATTTAAATGATACAGCCAAAAATACTTGAACGATTTTTAAAGTGTTTTTCTGGTTTACGGTCTTTTATTTTTTTTAACCTTCTTTTTTACGTAGACTTATTTTTCTGTATACAATTTAAAAAATGTTTTTACTGTCTTTAATGAAGTAGAACCATTTTCTTAATCCATAAAATCACTTTAAAATCCCATTTTATCATTTTACAATCTGTCACATATTTTTATTTGTACATTTTTACATGATTTATTTTTTAATGTTTTTTGCATTCCATTTAATCAGCTCCAAATAAAGCGATTGGGATCTGTTGATCCCAAACAAAAATGTCAAATAATTGAAGTTAAAGTTCTACAGTTGCTTTGGCTGATGTTTAAAAAAAAATTAAGAAAATGAAAGGTTTTAATTTTTATTAAAATAAATGTATTGTACAGGCAGTAACACATAAAAGTGGGATAGGTGATCATTATCCTCGTAACTTCCCTCTTGTGTCACCCCCTCATCCTCATAGACTGTAGAGCTCTTTTCACCCCCTCATCTCATAGACTGTGCTCTTGTGACTCCTCCTCATCCTCATAGACTGTAAGCTCTTGTGTCACCCCCATCATCCCATAGACTGTAAGCTCGTGTGTCCCCCTCATCCTCATAGCTGTAAGCTCTTGTGTCACCCCCTCATCCTCATAGACCTGTAGCTCTTGTGTCACCCCTCATCCTCATAGACTGTAACTCTTGTGACACCTCCTCATCTCATAGACTGTAAGCTCTTGTGTCAACCCCCTTCAACCCTCATAGACTGTAAAGCTCTTGTGTCATC
>CM033642.1:249708424-249887685 GCA_019512145.1 Engystomops pustulosus | reverse complement strand
TTGTGTCACCCCCTCCTCCTTATAGACTGTAAGCTCTTGTGTCACCCCCTCATCCTCATAGACTGTAAGCTTTTGTGTCACCCCCTCATCCTCATAGACTGTAAGCTCTTCTGTCACCCATTCATCCTCATAGACGGTAAGATAATGGGGGTCATCTACTAAGGGCCCGAATCGCTATTTGTCATTGCGTTCCCGAACATTACCGTTTTGCACGGACTGCCTGGGTTTGTGGCGCACGTGATCGGATTGTGGCGCATGGGCGCCGGCATGCACGTGACGTAAATCGGGGGTGTTGCCGTCGGAAAACCCGACGGATTCGGAAAAACCGTCGTATTTTTTTTAAAAAATGTGTCACTCGACAAGCGCTTACCTGCACCCAGCAACGGATGGTGAACTCCAGCGAACTCCAGGAGACTTCAGCACAGCAGCGACACCTGGTGGACTTCGGGCGCACTACCTTAGTGAATCGCCGGAAGACCCAAATCCTCGACGGAGAACGCGCCGCTAGTTTGCGACAGGACTGGGTAAGTAAATCTGCCCCCTTGTGTCACCCCCTCATCCTAATAGACTGTAAGCTCTTGTGTCACCCCTCATCCTCATAGTCTGTAAGCTCTTGTGTCACCCCCTCATCCTAATAGACTGTAAGCTCTTGTGTCACCCCTCATCCTCATAGTCTGTAAGCTCTTGTGTCACCCCCTCATCCTCATACACTGTAAGCTCTTGTGTCACCCCCTCATCATCATAGACTGTAAGCTCTTGTGTCACCCCCTCATCCTCATAGACTGTAAGCTCTTGTGTCACCCCCTCATCATCATATACTGTAAGCTCGTGTCACCCCTCATCATCATAGACTATAAGCTCTTGTGTCACCCCCTCATCCTCATAGACTGTAAGCTCTTGTGTCACCCCCTCATCATCATAGACTGTAAGCTCTTGTGAACAGGTAAAATATAAAGAGGTTCCCAACGACTGGCAGGGATCTACAGGGACCATTAGAGCAGTGGGGCAAAAGCAGTGCAGGATTTAGGAAAATACTTTTTTTTCCATTTTATCAAATTCCATAAAATTTGGTAACATTTTTGGTTAAAATATTTTGAATATATCAATACGTCAAATAAAATCAGTAGTAAAATGCAAAGTAATAATTACAAACACTTGATAGGGAATGTCCAGATAGATAGATAGATAGATAGATAGATAGATAGATAGATAATGGATAGATAGATGATAGATAGATAGATAGATAGATAGATAGATAGATAGGGGATAGATAGATAGATAGATAGATAGATAGATAGATAGATAGATAGATAGATAGATAGATAGATAATGGATAGATAGATAGATAGATAATAGATAGATAGATAGATAATGGATAGATAGATGTGGTCCTCTTGATTCCATAAGTGACAGCAATGTTTATATGAATTGGTCCGCATATTATATTATCAATATGATGTGAGCAATAGATTTCTATCATAGTAGATATTATCCCCTTATGCTTCCTGGAATGAAAAAACTCTCAACCAGCAAAATATTTAAAAAAAAAAGGGAACTACAGCAACTACAGAAAGAAAATCTGAAGGATTCCAGTATTTCAAATATAATTTTTGCTTCTCCTTGAAGATCTTTTTCATGATTAATTCCCCAGGACCTGCTTTCATCTGGAGCCA
Source organism: Engystomops pustulosus (assembly GCA_019512145.1). Lineage (NCBI taxonomy): Eukaryota > Metazoa > Chordata > Amphibia > Anura > Leptodactylidae > Engystomops > Engystomops pustulosus. The sequence goes on along the minus strand of CM033642.1, from coordinate 249,886,012 downwards.
TACGTCAGGAATAAAAAAAGGACAAAATTCTGTTTATTTTAGTTTGATCTCTTCAGCTTGTTCTAAAACAACAGCCTTTATGAGCAGAAAGAGGCTTAAGCTTTGTTAATTAAACACTTATATTGTTCATCTGCTTTCAATCCCTCGGACACAGCGGCACAATTTGTAGTGTGTTCATTTGTATTACAACTTTGTTTGTGCACGTTTTTATGTTTAATCATGAGAACATTCAGTGACAGCAACAATGTAAATTCTGAATTTAACATATGTCTTGCACCTGAAGTTTAAAATTCATAGAGAAAGAGGAAATTAAAGGGAAAAAAAAGTTTCAGGAATGATATGATTTCTCTTAATTTAACACAAAATAGTCTAATCCAATTTGCCCATGTTCTCCCATAGGAGATAGATAGATTTTAGATAGATAGACTGCAACTTAAACTAAAAATGAAGCTCTTTGCTTGAGATCATTTTTAACTGGTTTTAGCTGCATGGAGAGGGCTCACGGGCTGAGCCCTCTCCATAGCCGGTAAGTCTTTGCTGCATATTGCAGCAAAGACTTTCCGGTAACACCCTCGATCGATGCCAGCAAAGCTGCCGGCAGACTCAAAAAGATGGCGGGCGGCGCATGGGGGTCGCTCTAGATATTATCCCCTTATGCTTCCTGGAATGAAAAAACTCTCAACCAGCAAAATATTTAAAAAAAAAAGGGAACTACAGCAACTACAGAAAGAAAATCTGAAGGATTCCAGTATTTCAAATATAATTTTTGCTTCTCCTTGAAGATCTTTTTCATGATTAATTCCCCAGGACCTGCTTTCATCTGGAGCCATACGTCAGGAATAAAAAAAGGACAAAATTCTGTTTATTTTAGTTTGATCTCTTCAGCTTGTTCTAAAACAACAGCCTTTATGAGCAGAAAGAGGCTTAAGCTTTGTTAATTAAACACTTATATTGTTCATCTGCTTTCAATCCCTCGGACAAAGCGGCACAATTTGTAGTGTGTTCATTTGTATTACAACTTTGTTTGTGCACGTTTTTATGTTTAATCATGAGAACATTCAGTGACAGCAACAATGTAAATTCTGAATTTAACATATGTCTCGCACCTGAAGTTTAAAATTCATAGAGAAAGAGGAAATTAAAGGGAAAAAAAAGTTTCGGGAATGATATGATTTCTCTTAATTTAACACAAAATAGTCTAATCCAATTTGCCCATGTTCTCCCATAGGAGATAGATAGATAGATTTTAGATAGATAGACTGCAACTTAAACTAAAAATGAAACTCTTTGCTTGAGATCATTTTTAACTGGTTTTAGCTGCATGGAGAGGGCTTGCGGACTGAGCCCTCTCCATAGCCGGTAAGTCTTTGCTGCATATTGCAGCAAATGCTTACCGGTAACACCCTCGATCGATGCTAGCAAAGCTGCCGGCAGACTCAAAAAGATGGCGGGCGGCGCATGGGGGTCGCTCCCCGTCACGTCATCGGGGAGCGGCGATCCATCTCCATGGTAGCCTCGGGTCTTCCGAAAACCCGAGGCTATTTCGTTTTAACCCCTTCATTACAATGTGCTGATAGCACATTGTAATGAATGAGGAGGAAATTCCTCATATACTGCCTCATATACTGTAGTATGGCAGTATAAGATAGGATCAATCAGACAACCTAGGGTTAAAGTACCCTAGGGAGTCTGAAAAATAGTAAAAAGAAAAATCAAAAAAGGTAAAAAAAAAATTATAATACAAAAACCTAAAAATTTAAATACCCCACTAGAACTGACATAAATGTAAATAAACAGTAAAAATCACAAACACATCAGGTCTCGCCAAGTCTGAAAATGCCTGATCTATAAAAATATATTAACGGTTTTTCAATGCGTTTAACCCCGTAACGGAAAATAGCGCCCAAAGTTGAAAATGGCACTTTTTTGCCATTTTGAAAAATATAAAAAAATCTATAAAAAGTGATCAAAAGGTCGTACAGTCCTAAAAATGATATCATTTAAAATATTATCAAATGTTGCAAAAAATGACACCATCCACAGCTCCGTACACCAAAGTATAAAAAAATTATTAGCGCCAGAGGATGGCAAAATCAAAAAAAAAAATTTTGTACAGGAGGTTTTAATTTTTGTAAATGCATGAAAACATTATAAAACCTATACAAATTTGGTAATCATAATTGTACCAACCTAAAGAATAAAGGAGACATGTCCTTTTGGGCGCTCAGTGAAAGCCGTAATATCCAAGCCCACAAGAATTTAGCGCAAATGCGTTTTTTGCCCATTTTCACTGCATTTGGAATTTTTTTCCCGCTTCCCAGTACATGGCATGGAATATTCATTACCATCACTATGAAGTGCAATCTATTACGCAGAAAACAAGCCGCCACACAGCTTATAGATTTTTGAAGACAACCTAGAGGCTATTTCGTTTTAACCCCTGAAAAATGGTAATGAAAAAACAGGAAAAGGCCTGGTCCTTAACTGAAAAATGGTAATGAAAAAACAGGAAAAGGCCTGGTCCTTAACCGGTTAATACTGAGTCGGGGGAGTATTGTGTAGTCAATGTGGTCCTAGGGCCATTCTTATAGCTAAAATACGCTCCCCCATATTTTGCATCTATTTTAGATAAAAAATAACATAATAATGTAGATAATAACAGAGTAATGGACCATAAACATATGGAATTTGAGCTCTGTAAGCATTAAAGTGGAGACGCGTTTCAAGTCTGAATAAGACCTGTCCTCAGGGAAGTATTGTGAACATTTTTCTAAAATACTTTATTGGGAAATTCATCTGAGGGCTCTTTCACATTGGCGTTGTTTTTCACATCCGTAGTTTGGTGATTTCCATGGATCCCTTACAAAGCCATTTATTTCTATGGGTGTTTTCTCCTCAGCTTGTATTTACACTGAATCATTGTCTGGGGAAAAAATTATGAAATATGTCCTATTTTTTTCACTGATGCAGATCAATGAAGGCAATAGGAGTCTATGGGTCCGCAAAAAAAAAAAAGATGAAACATCCAGTTTTTTTCGTTGATGAGGCTGAAAAACCAGGTGTGGTTTTTTCAAAACAATGTTGAATCTTCAATTTTTTTGCGGACATCGCGACAAAACTGAGAAAAAGCGGGACGAAACACAATGGATGCACAACTGATGCTGAGCCAATGTGAAAGAGCCCTCATTCTGTAACGTTTCCCCTTTGTAAGACATGTACTCTCTATTGGTAAGGAAGTCAAATAATCTAGCCTGTGTAGGCCTACGACAGACTGTATATGGGTTACAGCTGCTCTTTGTGTTTACTTATATAGATCTGATCAGTGAATTTAACCTTTCCCGCTCTATGCCTAACAGAGCAGTTACCGGTCTCTGCTCTCAGGTCTCCAATTTTCCCATTCCGCTAGATAAGGATAACCACACACATTAAGCAAGAACTGAAAAAAGGTTCTGTTAGAAGATAGTGCTAATATCATGCTACAGCCATGCAGAGCATGTAGTGCTTCCCCAATAGCTATGAGCGTGAGGGGGGGGGGTGGGGGGGCTAGAATGCGGCAGATGGATACTGTGGATAGAAGCGATACATCACTCCGTGCCGCTCCTACCGCTGCCCGATGTCTCGTGCCACTGCCCGATGTCTCCATGCCGCTCCCCGGTGTCCTGTGCTGCTCCCCGGTGTCCTTTGCTGCTCCCCGGTGTCTCTGTCCTGCTCACCGTGTTCTTCAATGGGTTCTTTCACACATATATATTGTTTCTTCACATACTATTTTGTTCGCACCATCCGCGCGTATCTCCGACAAGTAGCGATGTGCCGAACATCGTAATCTATTCTTCACTGTGTCTTTACTGTGTTTTTCACTTAAATGTCCTGTGTTCACATGGTTCACTGTTTTATTCTATTCTTCATTGTTCTTCACTGTGTTTTTTTAATTAAATGCTCGATCTCGAGCAGGGGAAATACCGTCCGAGCAACGAGCCGCTTCGAGTACCTTAATACTCGAACGAGCATCAAGCTCGGACGAGTATACTCGCTCATCTCTAGCTGTAACCCATATACAGTCTGTCGTAGGCCTACACGGGCTAGATTATTTGACTTCCTTACCAATAGACAGTAATGTCTTACAAAGGGGAAACGTTACATGAATGAGGGCTCTTTCACATGGCTCAGCATCAGTTGTGCATCCTTGTGTTTCGTCCCGCTTTTTCTCAGTTTTTGTGCTGCGATGTCCCACAAAATTGAAGATTCAACATGTTTTGAAAAAACCACCCTGGTTTTTCAGCCTCATCAGCGAAAAAATGTTTCATCTTTTTTTTTTTTGCGGACCCATAGACCCTATTGCCTTCATTGATCTGCATCATTGAAAAATAGGACATATTCATAATTTTTTCCCGAAACAATGATTCAGTGTAATACAGCTGAGGAGAAAACACCCATAAAATAAATGGCTTTGTAAGGGATCCATGGAAATACACCAAACTACGGATGTGAAAACAACGCCAATGTGAAAGAGCCCTCAGATGAATTTCCCAATAATATTTAAAAATGTTCACAATACTTCCCTGAGAACAGGTCTTATTCAGACTTGAAAACCGTCTCCACTTTAATGCTTACAGAGCTCAAATTCCATATGTTTTGGTCTTTACTCTGTTTATATCTACATTATTATTTATTTTTATCTAAAATAGATGCAAAATATGGGGGAGCGTATTTTACTTATAATGGCCCTAGACCACATTGACTACACAATACTCCCCCACTCATTATTAACCGGTTGACCAGGCCTTTTCCTGTTTTTTCATTACCATTTTTCAGGGGTTAAACGAAATAGCCTCTAGGTTGTCTTCAAAAATCTATAACTGTGGACGGCTTGTTTTCTGCGAACAGATGTGACTTCATAGTGATGGTAATGAATATTCCATGCCTGTACTGGGAAGCGGGAAAAAATTCCAAATGCAGTGAAAATGGGCAAAAACCGCATTTGCGCTAAATTCTTGTGGGCTTTGATATTACGGCTTTCACTGAGCGCCCAAAAGGACATGTCCTTTTTCTTAGGTTGGTACAATTTATGATACCAAATTTTGTATAGGTTTTATAATGTTTCATATGTCTTTACAAAATTTAAACACTCCTCTGTACAAAATTTTTTTTTTGATTTTGCCATCCTCTGGCGCAATAATTTTTTATACTTTGGTGTACGGAGCTGTGGATGGTGTCTTTTTTTTGCAACATTTGATAATATTTTAATGATATCATTTTTAGACTGTACGACCTTTTGATCACTTTTTATAGATTTTTTTATATTTTTCAAAATGGCAAAAAAGTGCCATTTTCAACTTTGGGCGCTTTTTCCGTTACGGGGTTAACGCATTGAAAAACCGTTTATTATTTTTAAGAAGTCAGGCATTCAGACTTGGGCGAGACCTGATGTGTTTTGTGACTTTTTAACAGTTTTATTACATTTATGTCAGTTTCTAGGGGGGTATTTAAATTTTAGGTTTTTGTATTATAATTTTTTTTTTTACCTTTTTGATTTTCTTTTTACTATTTTCAGACTCCTAGGGTACTTTAACCCTAGGTTGTCTGATTGATCCTATCTATAACGCCATACTACAGTATATGAGGCGGTATATGAGATTTTCCTCCCCGTTCATTACAATGTGCTAATCAGCACATTGTAATGAAGGGGTTAAAACGAAATAGCCTCGGGTTTTCGGAAGACCCAGGCTACCATGGAGATGGATCGCCGCTCCCCGATGACGTGACGGGAGCGACCCCCATGCGCCGCCCGCCATCTTTTTGAGTCTGCCGAGAATTTGCTAGCATCGATCGAGGTGTTACCGTTAAGCATTTGCTGCAATATGCACAAAGACTTACCGGCTATGGAGAGGGCTCAGTCCGCAAGCCCTCTCCATGCACTAAAACCCAGTTAAAAATGATCTCAAGCAAGAGTTTCATTTTTAGTTTAAGTTGCAGTCTATCTATCTAAATTCTATCTATCTATCTCCTATGGGAGAACATGGGCAAATTGGATTAGACATATTTTGTGTTAATTAAGAGAAATCATATCATTCCCGAAAACTTTTTTTTCCCTTTAATTTCCTCTTTCTCTATGATTTTAAACTTCAGGTGCGGACATAGTTAAATCAAATTTACTTTGTTGCTGTCACTGAATGTTCTCATGATTAAACATAAAACGTGCACAAACAGTTGTAATACAAATGAACACACTACAAATTGTGCCGCTTTGTCCAGGATTGAAAGCAGATGAACAATATAATGTGTTTAATTAACAAAGCTTAAGCCTCTTTCTGCTCATAAAGGCTGTTGTTTTAGAAACACTGAAGAGATCAAACAAAATAACAAATTTTGTCCTTTTTTTCCCCGACTTATGCTCCAATGAAAGCAGTCCTGTGGAATTATCATGAAAAGATCTCAAGGAGAAGCAAAATTTATTTAAATACTGGAATTCTTTCAGATTTTTTTCGTAGTTGCTGTAGTTCCCTTTTTTAAAATTTTCTGGTTGAGAGTTTTTCATTCCAGGAAGCATAAGGGGATATATCTATTATATAAATCTCTTTGCTCACTCATATTGATCATAGATATATGCGGACCATTCATAGATAAACTTGCTACTATCATCTATCATCTATCTATTTCCTATCAATATCTATCTATCTTCTACTATCTATCTATCTATCTTCTATCTATCTATCTCATATCTAACTATCTATCTATCTATCCTATCTATCATCTATCTATCTATCTATCTCTATCTATCTATCTATATCTATCTATCTATCTCTCCATCCATCCATCCTCTATCTAGCTAGTCTATCTCATCTATCTATCTAGTTATTATCTATCTATCTTCTATCTATATCTATCTATCTATCTATCTATCTATCGTATCTATCTACTCAACTATCTATATCTATCTTCTATCTATCTATCTATCTATCATCTATCTAAGTCTATCTATCATCCATCCACCATCCATTTATCGTATCTATCTATGTCTATCTATCTCTATCATCTATCTATCTTCTATCTATCTACTGTCATCTATCTTTCACCATCTCTATATCTATCTATCTATCTCCTATCTATTTATATGCTATCTATCTATCCATCCATTATCTCTATATCTATCTATCTATCTATCTATCTATCTATCATCTCTCTAATGTCTATCTTCTATCCATCCATCCATCCATTTATCTATCTAATCTATCTATCTCATCTATCTATCGATCTATCGATCTATCATTGTCTATCTATCTATCTATCTACTCTATCTATCTTCTATCTATCTTCTATCTATCTATCTGTCATCATCTTTCCACCCATCTATATATCTATCTATCTATCTATCTATCTATTATCTATCTATCTAATCACACGAGAATTGCAGCACTCCAGGTCGTCAATATTTAGTGAGAAGGTAAACGCCTTATTCCATGTTCAGAAGTACAACAAGGTACAGCAGCAACGTTTTTCAAGGCAAATGCATGGACACTCCCTATCAAGTGTTTATAATTATACTTTGCATTTTACTACTGATTTTATTGCGTTTGATATATTCAAAATATTTTTACCCCAAAATGTTATTTTATGGAATTGATAAATGGAACAAAGTATTTTCCTAAATCCTGCACTGCTTTGCCCCACTGCTCTATGGTCCCTGTAGATCCCTGCCCAGTCGTTGGGAACCTCTTATATTTAACCTGCTCACAAGCTTACGTCTAGAGGATGAGGGGTGACACAAGAGCTTACAGTCTATGAGGAGAGGGGTGACACAAGAGCTTACAGTCTATGAGGATGAGGGGTGGACACAAGAGCTTACAGTCTATGAGGTGAAGGGGTGGACACAGAGCTTACAGACATAGGGGCACGGAGACATAGGGCACGGAGACATAGAGGGGCACGGAGACATAGGGGCACGGAGACCTAGGGGCAGGAGACATAGTGGGCATGGAGACATCGGGGCCGGAGACATGGGGCACGGAGACATAGGGGGCACGGAGACATAGGGGCACGGAGACATAGGGGCACGGAGACATCGGGGCACGGAGACATAGGGGCGCGGAGACATGGGGCGCGGAGACAAGGGGGGGCTAGGGCCGGAGACATAGGGGCACGGAGACATCAGGGGCACAACGGGGCAGACATCGGGGCACGGAGACATAGGGCACGGAGACATAGGGGCACGGATGACATCGGTGCACGGAGACATCGGGCACGGAGACATCGGGCACGGCAGGACATCGGGGCACGGAGGACATAGGGGCACGGAGACATAGGGGCACGGGAGACATGGTGGCACGGAGACATCGGGGCCCGGAGACACTCGGGGCCATGGGGCAGGCAAGGGCGGGGACATAGGGGCACGGAGACATAGAGGGCACGGAGACAATCGGGGCACGGAGACATCGGGGCACGAATGATACATAGGGGCACGGAGACACGGGGGACACGTGAGACATCGGGGCACGGTGACATCGGGGCACGGTGACATCGGGGCACGGTGACATCGGGCAGCGGCACGGAGACATCGGGCAGCGGCACGGAGACATCGGGGAGACTTCAGTGGAAGAAGAGCAGTGGATCCCGGGACAGCGTATCTCCCGACAAGTAAGCAGATGTGCCGAACATCTGCAATCTATTCTTCACTGTGTTTTTCACTTAAATGATCCTGTGTTCACTGTGTTCACTGTTTTTATTCTATTCTTCACTGTTCTTCACATCTGCTAACTTGTCGGGAGATAATATACGCGCGGAACAGTGAAGAATAGATTGCAGATGTTTGTATACATCTGCTAACTTATCAGAAGACGTTCTTTTTCAATTAATTAACACATTTTATTCCCGAACCATGGTCCCTTTGAAAAATGCTCGAGTCTCCCATTGACTTCAATGGGGCTCGTTATTCGAGACGAGCACTCGAGCATCAGGAAAAGTTTGTCTCGAATAACGAGCACTCGAGCATTTTAGTGCTCGCTCATCTCTAGTTACAGCTGCTCTTTGTGTTTACTTATATAGATCTGATCAGTGAATTTAACCTTTCCTGCTCTATGCCTAAAAGAGCAGTTACCGGTCTCTGCTCTCAGGTCTCCAACTTTCCCATTCCGCTAGATAAGGATAACCACACACATTAAGCAAGGACTGAAAAAAGGTTCTGTTAGAAGATAGTGCTAATATCATACTACAGCCACGTAGTGTAGTGCCCCCAAAACCAATAGGGGGGGGGGGGGGGGGGGGCTAGAATGCGGCAGATGGATACTGTGGATAGAAGCGATACATCACTCCACAATATTTAAAAAGTTTGTTTATTTTAACTACTCACATTTCCATAAAAGTTATGCACATATATAAATCCAAAACTCAAGTCACTCCACGCCAAACACACGTTGGCCAACCCAGGTTTCATCTGTGACGGCTTCTTCCGTGGCTCTAAAATAGTATCATAGTTTTTGGTGGAATTGAGCGAAATTAATAACCTTTTCCTTAATATGGACAAAACAAAAGAAATGGTCAATGCAGGTAAAAAAAAAACGGTTACCAAACTAATCATTATCAAAGGTAAGGCCATTGACCCGGTCAACACCTATGGGTGTATTGGTGTCCTCATCAGCATTAAATTGGAGTGGACGGTTAATAGTGATGTGGCATTTTAAAAAGCATCAACTAAAATATATTTCTTCAGGAAGCTCAAATCATTTAACATCTGTAACAAGATCCCAAAGAAGTTCTATAAATCCACCATTGTAAGCATAGAATCCTTTGCCATCGACTGCTCAGGAGGATCAACAGGCTGGCCAAACTTATCAAGAGGACACAAAGAATTGTTGGAGATCCCCTAAGTACCCTTGATACCATTTGGCAGAAGAGATGCTGCCACAAATTTATGTAAATTATTGATTTTATCTATGGCAGATCTTGTGTACAATGTACTTTTCTCAGGGATTATTAAAGTTTTATTTTATTGTATTATATTGTAAATATGGTTGCAAAGAGAAGCAGGTTCATCAAGTCTAACCTATAAGATTAATCAGATGTTTTGTTTCCCATAACCAGTGATATTTTTGCTCTCCAGAAAAGCGTCCAGGTCTCTCTTGATCATCTACAAAGTATCCGCCATAACAACCTCCTGTGGTAGAGAGTTCCATAGTCTCACTGCTTTTGTGGTAAAGAGGCAATACAACAAGTAGGTCAATATGGGCCACTAAACCACCAGTCCGTAAGGACCTGTTCATTATTTAAAGTCACACATTTTTCAAACTGGTCCCTTTGGGGCAAAAAGTGTCTGATAAATGTGGTGCAAAGAATAATGGGGCACGTTAACTTACCCGCTCCCTCGGAGTTCCCAAAAGTGCATTGTCCCATGACAATGCACTGTGCCGCCATCATGTGCCCGTTGTCCTGCATGTGTTGCTTCCCCGGTCAGGTCCGACAGAGTTCTCCTTCTTCTTCCTGGTGCATGTAAGTGCATTGGATGCGACACAACTTGAATGTTAAATCCCGCGCTCAGTCCGAATCAACGGATCGTCCGACGGCCCGCCCCCCTATTTCTGTTGCATGAAAGCGGGGCAGCTGTGACAAAATCCGATCTCATGCAACACAATCCCCTTCTAAATACCTGTCCCAGCCGTGCAATCCCCAATCCCCAAAGGAAGTATGACGGAAATGTGATCCGCGGACCCTTAGTAAATGAACATACTGTATGTAATAGAGTAGTATCCTTGATTAAAACAATAATCAGAAATTAATAACTTTATTTACTAACACCAGTAAAGTATATCTAAAGATATACTGATACTTACAATTCTGAGGCAAGAATAGAACATAAAGAAAGATTATAGTAGTGTTAAGGTTATGGGTCATGAGTAAGAGTGGGGTGTGTACAAAAAACCCAGGAGACAACATTTATAGAACTGTTGACTGTTTTTCTTTTCATTCACCGTGATCCCAAAGAGTCCATAGACATTAGACTTCAGAGTAATCTATAGAAGAACTCTACCAAGCCTTAGTTTTAGTTTGTTTAGCTGTTATATATAAATAGGATAACATTTCTATTATGCATGTGCTGTGTTTTCTTAGGCAGGAGAATCTCCTATGGGTCACCATGGCACAAGACCAAGAAAATCAGATAATACATCTTCATCCATGGTGCTAACACCTTGGGACCAGTTCAATATGTATGCGATGGCATGGCCTCTGTAGAATATTTATGGACACACTCTGCAGGCTATACATCTTAACACTAGATTAGTTCACAAAAAATAGAATTTCTAAAAACATTATTTTGCGATACATAGTATCCATTATGTAGTTGTTGTTGGGGATGCTGGGACTTATGTATAACTGTGATGCATATTTTGTCCATGAAATGCAGCCTCCATACAGCCCATGTTTCATGGAACACACATGTCCTTTGTCCCTTGTGTACATGCACATGATCAGGATATTATTCAGGGAGAAAATTGATTAACCCCTTAAGAATGCAGCCTTTTTTGGTTTTTGAGTTTCCATTTTTCACAACCCACCTTCGAAAATCCCTAACCTTTTGTCACGTCCGTGCCAAAACGCTGCACTGTCCGTAGGTGGCGTTAATATGTGTGTGAACAGTGCCTTGATGTTTGTGTTTATGTCTGCCACACCCCTCAGATTCTGTCTTGCAAGAGTTAATACTATGGACCTGTAATTGCTTGCTCCTTCCACCACTGTGTATCCTGCCAAGCCTGCCTTGGACCACCGTGTATCCTGCCAAGCCTGCCTTGGACCACTGTGTATCCTGCCGAGTATGCCTTGGACCCCCGTGTATCCTGCCAAGCCTGCCTTGGACCACCGTGTATCCTGCCAAGCCTGCCTTGGACCACTGTGTATCCTGCCGAGTATGCCTTGGACCACTGTGTATCCTGTGTATGCTGTGTACTAGGAAGCTTAAAAAAATCCAAATGCAGTAAAATTGATGAGAAAACACATTTGCACCAATTTCTCCAAATGACACCTCCCCTTTATTCTTTGACTCACTATGGTCTCAGAGATACCAAATATATATGGGTTTTAATAGGTTTTTAAAATTAAAATCTTTTGTACAAAAAAATTTTCTTCATTTTGCCATATACTGGCACTAATAACTTTTTCATACTTCTGTGAACAGACCTGTGTAATTTATTTGTGGGGTAAGATGAGGTTCTTATTGGTTCCCTTTTGGGGACTGTACAACCTTTTAATCACTTTTAATTCCAAATTAAATTCTTTAGCAAAATGGCAAAAAATGGAAATTTTGGGCGGACACAAATACATTCTAACTGAGCTTTATCAATGACAAGTCTTTGAAAGATTGTGAGATTTTTGAGAAAAATATATTTCAAAAATCGACTTTGTGTTTATTAGGAGCTCAGTCACACGAAGGGGTTCAGTCTTTTGTGCTGATTTCCTAGATTTCCTACCCTAGGAAAAAAAGTTGCAAAAAAACTGAAAAAATATTTATGAAGAAGACCTAAAACCAGTGTCTTGAACACAGTAGCAGAGGTTAATAATTGGAGCAGAAGTGTCCTCCCGAAACCAAAATGTAATATGTCTTTCCCGAGTCACAGATGAGTTCCATAAGTGAATGTATCTGTTGTGCCTGACAGAGACATTATCTGCAGTCAGCCAGAGCTGATTTCCTTCACGGCTTGATCCCACATGATAATAATAAGCGAACGAGAAAAGTTTTCTGGATGCCGATTACAATTGTTTGCTCAATGGAACTTGCAGAAACCATTTTATCCTCTAGTACTATGTAGTAGATCAGTTTGCAATGTCTTTTGTGAAGGAGAATGATTCAGATTGCAACAAAATCCTCTTTAGTGTAACTTGAATTTTTGAAAAAAAATTCTTCAAAAACAACAAAGGTAATTTATATGAAATATATATTATTTTTAACAACAGCCACTGTAAAATGGTATAGATAAATAGATAATAGATAGATATGAGCAGAGCTGGATTATAGGGTGGGCATCGGGGGTGCGTGCCACTCTTCTCATTACAGAGGCCTCCACCACTCTTCTCATTACAGAGGCCTCCACCAGTCATTAACCATACTGTGCACAGCACCTATCAGCTGATAGGAATAAGTGCAGTAGTGCCTTCAGACTGCAGAAGAAGGAGACTCTTGGTTCTGTTACTGTATCTTTGTAACCTCTGTGCTTCTGGTACCATATCTATGTAGTAAGATTCTAGTACTGTATTTATGTCACACAATTGGTTCTGATATTAAATGTTTGTACAGGCGGTTCCCTACTTGAGGACAACCGACTTACAGTCGACCCCTAGTTACAGACGGACCCCTCTGCCCCCTGCGCCCTCTGGTGAGGCTCTCTGGATGTTACTATAGTCCCAGGCTGCAATGATCAGCTGTAAGGTGTCTGTAATGAAGCTTTATTGATAATCCTTGGTCCCATTGCAGCAAAAAATGTTAAACTCCAACTGTCACTGAGGCAAAAACATTTTTTGTCTGGATCTACAATTATAAAATATACAGTTTCGACTTACATACAAATTCAACTTAAGAACAAACCTTCAGAACCTATTTTGTACTTAACTCTGGGAATGCCTGTAGTAAGTTTGGTCCAATGTAGCCGGTTTGTTTCTCGTACTATAACTATATAGTAAGCATCATATTATTTCTAAATTAATATTGGTGGGTGTGGGGGGCAGTATCTTAATACAGCCCCAGAGCTTTGGTCTTACGAATCCGACACTTATTCTGCAGATTGACCAGCAGCATTAATAATATACTGTATAGTGTTTGGTCATAGTGCTTACAGCAAACATAATTAAATCGGATATTTCTCCTTGACAGTTTATTAAAGCAGTTAATCAGCAAGAAATATGTATCAATAGTTTATCAATGTGCAGCAGGAAGCTGTAGTCTGGGCCATCAATTTTTTTTTTCTGGTCAACCCCTTTAATTAATCTTTCCTACATTATAAACTCTACTTTTTTGGCACAGTTTTGCATTACAGTGCAGCCTCATGCAAGTAACTGACCGTGTGCCTTTTCTTGTGGCTCATACGCCACTGTCCATAGCAAAGTACTGGAATAGGGGCAGTACAAGGACCTGCCCTATCTTTTATGGTGCAGGCAGTCATGGATAGGTCTTAAATGGCATGCAACATGCAGCTCAGGGATGCACCACATCTAATGCAACTATAGGTAATTGTGAAAAAAATTATGGGGACCTCAACCAGATATTTTGCCCAGGGGCCTCCACCAGCTGTAATCCAGCCCTGGATAGAAGATAGACAGATGAAAGATAAATGTGGTTCTTGAAAGAAATCAATCACATGCTTTTACATCTGTACTTCTAGATATAGGGTCACATTTATCAAAAGTAGTGCAAACTGTAGGCGGAGTGCGACAGATTCATCAAAAGTGACGCATGTTCTTCATTAATCTGTGCTCAGTTAGTGGTGTGCACCAACTTTTTTTTGGTGCACCTTTAACATAGAGTGTACAACAGAATTCTGTGGAGTTGCAGTAATAAATGTGGTGCACAGTCCGATTCTGCGCCAGAACACCCCTTTAGGCGCAGAATTTTGCTGTGCGATTGGCACAATACTGGAGCACTTTATAAACACATGTACCAGCCCACAAACAGTAACTTCCTCTGTAATATGTACATCCCCTAGAGGTCTTAGCATATTTCTAGGTTGCAGCATGAAAGAAAAGTCATCAATAATTGTTTTGTAGGATTAAGTCATGCAACCCCGCCCCCTGCAGTCAGTCTGCTCTGCCCACTCTATACATTTTGGGTCCCAGCCCTGACTCTTAGATCTCCAGATAGCTAGACAATAACATTACTAACATTAGATGGCAGGAGTAGAATCTGAGATGCATGGAATGGGCAAAGCAGACTGACTGCAGGGGGTGGAGTTGCCTGACTTCAGGGGGTGGGGTTCCCTGACGGCATCCTACAAAACAATTATTGATGACTTTTCTTTCATGCTGAAACCTTTAAAATATGCCTCCAGTGGACGGCCTTTTTACAGAAGAAGCGCTGGGTAATCTGTGTGCACTATATAAATAAAGAATTATTGTTATTATTATTGTAGTGCTCTAAATTTTGCAACTTTTTTAGTTTCTATCAATGCAGTTGTTGAAAGGCTTGTTTTTTTAATACAATTTGTGTTATTTGATCCTTTCATTTTGTGTCGCCAATTTTTTTATATACTGTAACAAATTTTGTGCCCTTCATGGTGACATAAATATTTCTATATGTATTTTTGTGAATTTTTATACAATTCATAATATTTTTTTCATGGATGCTGGCATACAATCAGCATCTGAAGCTATATAGTCTACAATTACTCCTTATATGTGTAGATATTTTCCCTTGGTAGATATGGAGTCTTGTAGAGCATGTCCAAAAAGATTCCTTACAACAAATGTCAAAAAGTTGCATTTTCTGGTGGAATAAAATATGTGCCTCTTATCATGTCTCTATGTACAATAGAGTAACTATATGGCTTTTTAAGCTGAACTTTTTAAGTTCTGGTCAAGTATTAACTTTTTGTTTTTTGCCAAAACTTTTTCAAATGCATTTTCGACTACAATAAATATATAAAAAAAACAACACATAAAAAACAAAGTATCCTGTTTTCCTAACAGAAGCAATGGGGAAGGTACAGAATAGTTAATCTTCGTTTCCTAATCTTCTGATCAAAGGTGCGCTGTCAGTGTCTGATTAAGAGCCGTGTAAGAGAGATGAAGACATTTCCTTATGGTTCGCTGTGATGATTATGGGAGATCCCGTCGTGCACTTTCCTGTAAGCTGTGCAGCTTGACTCCAGGCTCCAGCTGAAAGTAAGAGGTTTAATAGTAAAGCTTCCTGTTGTTGAAGGCTACTATTCATTCACAGCTTGTAAATCAATGCCTAGTAAATCTGTAGATAGAACAACTACTGTTAAAACAGCCATTCTTCAGCCCGCCTGCCACTGTTTTACTTCCCAGGGTATACATTGTTGCCATAGAGAGTTGCTTTGCCTCTTAAACATAATCTTTACAATTTCAAGCTATATCTGGGCTCCCCCCACAAACACAGGAATCTTACTTTTACTTAAAAATTTACAAAAACAGTAACATGCAAATCATATTTATTATATTATGCACATTTTTATTTAGTTTTCATTTGTTTAGATACATGTCTTTACCTCCGTCATAAGACTGTGGTGTATTCTACCTTAGCTAGAGAGCGTCCTCAAAAAAAAAAAAAAAAAACGGTACGACAGACATATTTCCCAATCATACTACTGCCAAGGTCCTTGACCCCTACCATCATAGTGATTTATGATTATGGTAATAATTGCTCTGTATAGTACCAGGATTTCATATCAAGGGGAGGCACTGACCATAACATTGTCTAGATCCCAGGGTAGTGTTTAGTAGGGAAATATGGTGGTCATGTGGTCTGTATTATATATACTGAATTCACCGACGTTAATAAACCACCATGATTCATTGTTGGGATTGTATTTGGCAGGTGATGAGCAGTGCTTGGTTTCTCCACACATATCGTTTACAATTAACACCAAAAAGTAAAATTTTTGACTCATCAGACCAGAGAATCTTATTTCTCATAGCCTGGGAGTCCTTTGTGTGTTTTTTTTTTGCAAACTGGATGCAGTTTTCTGAGGAGAGGCTTCTGTCGACAGACTCTACCATAATGCCCTGACTGGTGGAGGCTGCAGTGATAGGTGACTATGTGGAACTTTCTCCCATCTCCCTACTGCATAACTGGAGCTCAGCCACAGTGATCTTGGGGTTCTTCTTTACCTCTCATACCAAGGCTCTTCTCCCACGATTGCTTTATTTAGCTGGAAGGCCCGGTCAAGGAAGAGTTGGGGTCACCCCAAACTTCTTTGATTTGAGGATTTTGGAGGCCAATGTGCTTCTGTTTCTGAGCTCCTTGGGCATTTTCTTAGACCTCATGATTCTCATGTGCTCTAACATGCACTTTGAGCTGTGTGGTCTTATATAGGCAGGTGTTTTCCTTTCCTATTCAAGTCCAATCCATCTAATTAAACAGCTGGATTATTATGAAGGAGTAGAACCATCACAAGGAGGATCAGAAGGAAATGGAAAGAATGTGAGTTGAAGTGGTTGTCCGAGACCTTAGAAAAACAGATATGCAGCACGGAAGCTGCGCTGACACCAGCTTCCAGCCATCCTATATGGCCGGCCACATCCACCCGTCCCCATATGCGAGTGCCTGATATAGTGTTGGAAATGGTGTCAGCCGGAAGCTGGTCTGAGCGCAGCTTCTTTGTTTATAAGGGCACAGCCTAGGGAGTAAGTGGCACGGGATACCCAGAAGGAGCACGGAGGTAATTAGAAGTTTATTTTTTAGGCAGCGTTCCCTGGACACATATCTGTTTTTCAACCATCTCAGTATCTCAGTTTTTCTTGTTTGATTAATTACCGAAAATATCTTCATTTCAGTTTTTTTTTCTGTCAAGATGTGCACATTGTCAAGAGTATACATTAGTGAGCCCAAAAAGAACTTTTTGGATCTTACCAATTGACAGCAAAATATAAAGGGGTCTGAATTCTTTCCGTACCTTGTTACCGTCCCTCCATATACTTTTTAGGAGATTTTTGATACTGTCCATTACATAAAGCTTTAGAGTAGAAACATTCAGCACAGTACAAACCACTTATCAATACCAATCGACTGTGACAATAGGGTTATTGTTCATTTACCAAACATCACAAATCTATTAATGAACGAAGACCTTATAAAGAATCAGAAATAGTATTTTCTACGGAGAACAAGTGCTATGATGGGAAGAAAGTAACAGCCCTCAATGTCAAGTCTGTGTTAATGTGCGTATGAACATTTCGCATATATACGGTAAATTGTCACTGTATCAAATATCGAAAATCCTGCTTTATATATTTCTTTGTCTGTCAGACCGATACATTCATTGCCATTACACAAATAAATCATTTTCAGCTTAACGTAAAAATTACTCTTGCCAAAGACTATATTTTTATTCCTAATAATTCAGACTAAGGATTTTTTGGAGGATTGTTATTGGCAGGGCACCCTTCTGGCTGAACTCTTTAAATTTGACTTTGTCTTATTAGTGACTCACAAAGAAAGTGCATGTTGTCATTTTAATTGTCAGCTTGATTGAGTCTCATGATTTGAGCGCTAATTATTTGACATAGTAGTTTTGGAGACTTGGATACAAGTCATAATTCATACGAGAGAAATGTTCCGAGGGAAAAGTGCAAAAATGTTGTGGCCGCGTGCCAAACAATTTAGTTTAGTTTAAACTTAATTAGTTTTGATCCGAAGATAATATCAATAAAACCTACTTGCTTTATATCTAAAGTAGAGGAAGAATTTACCCAATTTCTAATTTTTTTTTTTTTGCAAACAATTTGTTGTTTTATGTATTTAGTTTATATCATTTTTGAAGAACTCGATGGAATGTTTTCCCTGAAGGGTAACAAAATGTTATCACTTCAAGCTTAAATTGTCAACTTTCCATTTTCCTTCACATTTGGTTAAATTTTACCTCAAACTATAACATCTATTTCTACTTTTCAATACCAGATGGCAATAGGCTTGTTTAACAGGTACATGTGTCTGTGGTCTATTCATAAAGAAGTTATCCAGGAGAAAAAAAAAATACAGGCAGTTACATACAAGATAGGGTCTGTAGGTTTGTTCTTAAGTTGAATTTGTATGTAAGTCGGAACTGTATATTTTATCATTGTAATCCCAGCCAGAACTTTTTTGGTCTCTGTGACAATTGGATTTTAAAAATGTTTGGTTGTCATAAGAATCAGGATTAACACTAAAGCTTCATTACAGACACATTTGATAACTGTTACAGCTGATCATTGTAGCCTAGGACTAAAGTACAATAAATTACCAATATCCAGAGGTCCGTTTGTAACTAGGGGTCGTATGTAAGTCGAGTGTTCTTAAGTAGGGGACCACCTGTATGATGAATATGATGAACACAAACCGGGATCTCTTCTTTTGACTTTTTCAGCATTTTGCTTCAGATTTATAATTTACCTTTAACTATAACACCTACTTTTTCATTTTCAGATCTGTCAGGCACAGAACTGCAATTCTATGGTAAATGTAAGTGAATAAGTTATGATAGTGGAAATAACTCCAGCAGACAATAAATTCTTAGAAGCTGAGGTTGCTTTGAGCTATATCATTCAACATTTTCATGGAGGTCTTCCACAATGCCTAAAATTTGATTATACTTTTCTGGTAACTATAAAAACCACTTGGCATTTCCAAAACTGACAGCAGATAAACCACTATTAAATCTTAAATGTTGATGGCTATGCCTGGGTGCCAAGGGGGCAGCATGCCTAAATGTTATTGTGAGGGGATGGTCACAACGGACTAATAAATTAATTCAATTCCAATTTTTTTCTATTCTTTTCTTCATCTGTTTCCTCTTTTCTCTACCCTGACCTTTTTCCTTCCATAAATTGGTAGGGGTCTCACACTTGGGTACACCACCTATCTACAGATCCTGGCAAGGAAACTACAGTTCTCGGCGTTGTGCCCTAAACAAAGAACAGAGCTTGACCTTCAGCTATGTTCTCTATGGTTATTGTAACCCTAGAGGCAACATGAAGCTTATCGATGGAGATCCCAAATATCAGACCCCTACTGATCTCATATTGATGACCTTTCCTATGTATAGATTACTGATATGATACATTTTATAAGACACTGTAAATAAAACATATATGATCCATAAATTCAGGTGACTATGGTCCTTTCACAAAAAAGTTCTGAAGGCATAAATCAAATAATTTTTTGGAAGCCTATTGTAAGAGAATAGGCATGTGGAGAACACTGGTTTGTGGCTAAAAACCAATAGATTGGCTGTGTCTCTGTTAAGGTGTTGGATTTGGTCTCCAAGTACATGCCTAGAGATACAGAAGAAGCCATCATCTAGTGATCTTATGTCAAGTGACATAGAAACAACCAGAAAGTTATCTTATACCAGGAGATCTGATTTGACATATGATACGAAGGATAGAGATACAGAGAAATCTTTTATGTGACATTAATAACAATAAAATGACATCTACCACCAGATTTACTGGTGGTTTACTGTCACCAATGTATTGCTCGTTACCTTAGGGTTTAACTGGCACCATTTTACACTGAAGAAACAACTTTATAAAAAATATGCTAATGAGTCGGAGGCGCTTAGGCCTACGCCAGCCAAGCGCCTTCTGACTAGGTCTGCTACTAAATTATGCCCACCCCTTCATAAAAATTCATTCCTCATACCAACCACAAGCGCAGAAAACAGCCGCTGTCTAGGCTCTCTGCAAATCTCATCAGTCTCCATCCGGCTGCGTGATGTGTCGTGCTACCGCGCATGCGCAAGGTTTGCAGACGGCTTGGTGATGTCACCAGCTGGGTGTGAGTGTTACTGATGAGGGTTTGGGTACCAGTTTGGGCTCATTGCCCACTCATCACTACTTGTCAGCATAATGTACAAAAATAAAAAATCATATATAATAATTGAGTACATACAGCAAAGTGAGTGATTATTAAGATTTGTTATATCTTTATCACTAAATAATTCCAGTCAATAAATGGGTCACATGGAGTAACCCTATTTTTAGCCATAATATTATTTGTATTCTACATATTTATTCATTTTCCCCTCTGTCCGCTCTACCTTCGTTGCTTCATAGCTGGTGGATAAAGCTTTGCTGCCGTGATGTCTTCCATATATTTTACAATATATTTTACAAAGTTTTATATTTTTGTTTGTCTATTGATTTGTTCAAATTCGTAATGTTATCAACGGTTTATATGTAGGCAATGCGTGACTGACGTGGTTAGTGGTCTTATAATGACCACCAGCCAATAGGATAGTTATAGGATTACTACAATTTCATAGATATAATTGTTATAATTGTTGTAAATGGTCAATTTCTTTACTTTCTGGTTATAAATAAAATCTTTTCTTAACTTTTATTTTATGGCATTCTTTACCATGGTAAGGATTTTCCCTCTAGAATACAATGAGGGTTCTATAAACAACAAGCAATCCTTCCAAAAATGGTCTTATGTTATGTCACAGGTACACAACAGAAATTCAAAGGGTAGAGTCATTAGATACATGTGACATCGATATGTAGGATTTACAACCCATGTCACATGTCACATTCTCTATAAATCTGTAGGAAAATCTAACTCAAAACTGCTAAGAATTTGAAGGCACTTTCTGTGTGGATATCGGACCAGAAAAGTTACAAGAATCCTCCATACCTGTGTTTAGGTAATCTGTTGGTATAAAGAAGCTGAGCTGTCATGTTGTGACCTGCTAAAGCAGTGATGGTGAACCTTTTGGAGGTCGAGTGCCCAAAATGCAACCCAAAACCTGCACATTTTTTTCAAAGCGCCAAACAGCAATTTTTTTTTTCTTTTATTGAGATTCATAATAAAAAACATACAATACAATTTGTTGTACATGTACAGTGATTAATTTCATAATTAATATTGCATTTTCGGTTACAATCAGGGCTGTACATGTCATACATATCCATTATTTTCCCTTTTTTCCCGTGTTCCTGCAGTCCCCAACCCCCAACCCCTCTCCCACTCCTCCCAATTTGTTGCCAAAACAGCAATTTAAGAAGTAACTTATTGCGATCTTCTTGCTCTGTGCTGTACCACAGCTTTCAATGGGCCTGAGGGCACCAATATCTCCAAGGAGAGGAAATATGGATTGCCACCAGAGCTTCCCTGGACAGCCCCCTGCAGAGAATGATTCAGGGGTCGCACAGAAAGAGCTCCAAATATAATGTGACCCTGCCCGCACATCCTCTCTCTTCCTGCAGTCTTAGGTAGACCGGGATGCTTCAAATTAAAATAATGCTAATCATAGCAAGTCCTGGGACTGCAGGAATTCCCTGTCTGGTTGAACTCTACTATGAGGCAACAGCCTGAGTGCCCACTGAGAGGGCTCTAAGTGCCACCTCTGGCACCCGTGCTGGCACACTGTGCTGAAGCCTCTGGCAGTGGTCTGTATTATGGCTCAACGCAGATAAATAGGAATTTAGGACACGTGCTAGACATATTTTGTACGGCTAGCACACATCTTCATTCACTTCACTGGGTTCATCCACAAGGTCATGGATTCCATTGCCCGTGCCTGAGCCACTGCCTGGACCACAAAAGATAGAACAGGTCCTATTCCGACCCATATTGTGGCCCATGTAGGTTTTATGATTGTCACCCACCGATGACGCAAAGAATGTTAACAACAGTCCTCAGAACCTCCTGTGTGTAAAAAACGGTTGATTCCAAGAGGAACCTTGTTAGAGTGGGGGCAAGGATGGAGGTAAGTATTAACTCTTTCTTATTTTTATACCATCTGGGCCTTCAGTCTCAAAACTACATTTTAAGCAAAGCCGACAGATAGATAGAGGTAGAGTTCAGTGTGTGAAATATAGTTGACTCTATCTAAAAAAGTGTCCAAATGATGAAGAACATTGTAATAACACAATATTCTCTGCGCTATAGGCAGCTTCCTCGGAAATGTTTTGTCAAGTTTGACCTGGATTCATGTGAAAAAGTGAGAAGGGTCTAATACAGTCACATTTACGGATATCCATTTTATCTTCACAGATTATCTCTTCAGACCCGAATCTGGATCAAACTTTCTGTTATGACATAGAGCTGTGTTAGACATAATACATGAGAGAGAACAATGTGCTCGTATAGATAATACTACAGATAACATATCTTATTATAGCATTACCGAAGAGGGCGAGCCAAGAATCCTCCGGAAAGTCAGCAAATAAAGGTTCACTGTATTTTATGAACCGCGTTACAGATGTTCAAAACAAAACACAGAATTTTTGTGTGAATGTAAAATGATTTGTTCTCATCCATATCATTGGTATTGTTATAAAAATGATCAGCTTAAATTACACTTTAACCCCTTCAGGAGGCAGCCATTGTGTAGCTTAAGGCTCAGTCCCATTTTCTGTATTCTGACTTGCATCTCTAAACCCCTTAACGACCTTGCCCTTTTTAGTTTTTTCACTTCCATTTTTCACTCCCCACCTTCAAAAATCTATAACTTTTTTATTTTTCTACATAAAGAGATATTTGAGGGCTTATTTTCTGTGTAACAAATTGCACTTCATAGTGATGGTATTTAATACTAGGTTGTCTGATAGATCCTATAATATACTGCTATACTACATGGCGATGACGGTAAGATGGCGGTGCCATATGTTAATATTTTTTCTTACGTTTTACTTGCCTAATTTGCCAAATAAACCCCTAATGTGGGAAAAATCTATCATTTTGTGGGATGAAATAGGTAAACATCATAATTTTTTTTTGGGGGGGGTCAAGTTTTTCTACGGTAATCCTCAAGGAGGTACACTAAAGATCTTTTTCAAATTTACGGGTCGTTACAGACGTGGTGATTGGACCACGGGGCTGCCATAGGAACGATCGGTTCCCCCAAAGACACGCAGGAGGAGGGTGGGTTACGATCCTGTAGGAAAGACCCCTAGCAGGCAAGTTAAATGCTGCAGTTGCGCTGACCACGGCATTTAACAAGTTAAACACCATCGATCGCTACGGCTGACATCCAGTGTATCCTGATGCCAGCTCTATTCCGATCTCAAACTGAGCTGGCATCAGCTCAGTGTCCAATTTATCGGATGCTCAGCGCAAAGTCACTGCGCTCAGCACCCGATATATCGGACATAGAGCATTAAGCGGTTAGAGATACAAACCAAAAGGAAAGAAGTAACTCCCCAATTTTTAAGCAAAATAATTTTTGATTGATATTTTAACATTTTTGATTTTGATTTTGACAGTGTGATAAATGGAAGACTACTAGGGAAAGTTTTTCATTAGTATGTGCAGCTAGTCCTTTTTTTAACTGACAGGTGTCCTTTAAGTTCAGTTGTTATGTAAGTCAGAAGAGGTACAGCCACTGTACAGCTGATCATTGCAGCCTGGGACTAAAGTAATGGATCCAGAGAGCGTCACCAGAGGTCACACCACCGACAAAAGGATGAAACAACACAAACAGATAAGAGCCAGGTCAAAACAGACAGGGCAGCACAGTACAAAGTCACTAGACAGGAGAGAGGTTAGAAAAACAAGCCGCAGTCAGGAGATGAGAAGTCAAGGATAAAGATCACAAGGAAGGTTTGGAGACGATAAGAAAACTTCTTTAACCAGCAGTGAATGAAGGATCGGCAGGACATATATGTGATCTCAAAGCCTCCGCCTCAATAATGATTGGGCCAGAGTTCAGAGATCCAGACAGTACAGAGACCAGGGGAGGAGTGTGAAGCTGTCAATCATCACAGGTTAGCTATCGCCGGACAAAATCTGGGCCAAAGCTAAGCTCCAGGAAAGAGATAGGTGTCGTTTTAATCAATCCAAACAGCAAAGCACCTAAACCCCTGTTCATACACGGTAATAAAAGAGATAAAAGACCGAGAATGACACCGATGTTACAAATGTGAAGATTGATATGTAATTATGAATCCATCATGGATGGGAATTGTAAGCACAAATGATATCTATGTTGTACATCATACTATTAGATTGTCAGCTCTTGAGCCACACTGTAGCTTTTTTTCCGTCAGCTCATGATCTGTTAATTTTGGAAGTACCTTGTGTATAATTTCTCCTTGTCCTCTGTGATTTAGCCTTCTCTTACACCACGAGGACGTTACTTAAGCTTAATTCTTTTATAATTGCACCAAATTGCTCCAGTATGATGCCGTACAGCTTGTCTAATTATACAACCTGTTCCTTGATATTTTCAGCGCACGTGAGGCACAGAAGAAGTTATTAAACCTTTTCACCCATACTGGTCAAGCCGTGACAAGACTTTCACTTGATCGCGGATTTGTAACAGTTTGATGTATTGCATACATGTTAATGTACTTGAAAGGAACCCACCTACCGCGGCATTCCGGCGATTCGCTACAATGTCAAAACGGACAGAAGAATAGGATGTATCAAAATTTATACAGAAGATCTGAATCTTGACTTTTCATAAAGCCTGTGAAAATATCACCATTATTTATAGACATCACGGACAAAGACCACATGATCGAGGTTGGAAATGATGGCGTTGCACTTATTTTTCACCGTTATTAGCTTCTTCTCTTTAAAAACCATTAACTTTGTACAGGAAGATTTATTAATACAGTACAGTCTGGGGTTACGTACAAGGTTCTGTAGGTAAGTGTAACTCCAGGAAATGCTTTTTTTTGTCCCTGCCGGACTATTGGATATTCAACATTTGTTTGGTTGGTATTGGAGGCAAGGATTAACACAAGCTTATTGCAGGCACCTTTGATAAATCGTTGATTATTGAATATGGGGTAAGTTTTGACAATTACCATCATCCAAAGATCTCATCAGAGCCCAACTGGGCATAGAGGTCTGTATGTAACTAGTATCATCAGTAAGGGGGGTGTTCTTAAATCTGGGACTTGTATAAGCAAAATGCTAAATAAATCGGTGAGGATTCGGTACAGAGGGTCAATTATAGGAATAAGTGGTTAATGGGAACATTGAACCGGTTTGGCACGTTTCGACGAACCTGGAACAAAAGTTCAGTTTGGGTACGGAACCAAAACAAATTGCTAACACCAGCGAAGGTTCCTTAGTAGCGATCAGGGTCTAAACCTTAAATACGACACAGCAATATCATGGGAAATCTTGATCATAGTGGAAAACGGCAGCTTTTCTGGTTACACATGCGTGGTTGATGCCAGCAGCCTACCAAACCAGCTTTGTGGTGAGCCCAATGCCAAAACAAACCTCTGGCTAAGTCCGGCTTGGGGACCCAGATCAAATACTGGCTCAGGTCACTAATCACTAGTGGTTTAGATTATAAAATCTGTTCCACATAAATAGTATTATGGAATATGACATAGAGAGCTAATTTTCACAACCAAAATATCAATTTATTGAGCAGTTGAGAGCGGTTGCAAAAAAAGTGTTACTCCACTAGGAGAAGCTTCATGTCCACTGTGGGTAAACTAAACACTTACTATGGTTTCCCTCAGCAGATAACTGATGGTCTGGGCATGAGAACATGTGCATTCAGTTTATCTGTAAATGTTTCCCATCATACAAGTAAAATTCTCCAAAGTGTTATTATAATCTTCTATTATTAACAATAGCAGAAGTTGGTTAATGTATAATATAGTGAGGTTATAGTGTGGATCAAGGTCATCAGGGCACCATAATTGTATTATTTAAATAAGGGGAGATAGATTGGGCTTTTTTTAGTCAAGGCTCTGATGACCCTATTGCACAAACTCAGAGAAAACATAGAGCCCGGGGAATCCTGAAGGGGTTAACTATGTGGATGGGCGGTATGTTTCCTAGGTTTTGCTTCTATGCAAGGCCTTAGTGCTGAGGTGGGTTTGTCCAGCACCTTGGACACAGGGGATGGAACAGCCTAATAGCCTGGATAAATGACTCAGCCGAGTTGAGTGGGTGTCTCTCTGTGGAAGGAGGCTGAGAGGACACAGCTCTGACCTGTGTGTCTGAGCAGCCACGTGATCTTTTTTGTTTAGTGTGAGCTAGTGGATAATTGTTAGTTAGCACCCTGACGGGTAGGTTTTCTTTTGTTTATTCAAATACCTGTATGTAAAGCTGGTTTATTTGCTGCAATAAACGCAGGCGAGACTGTTTGGACTGTACCCCTGGGGTCCCTGTCTTGAACTGCATACTAGCACCCCGCTCCACGGTCTCTACTGGGCCAAATCCCCACATTGGTGCTTCGATTGCGGGCAGTTCCAAAAGAAATACACCCGAAAGGCTCGCTACATCCAGGATCCAACATTGCTGGACCTGGGTTAAAGCAGCAGGCAAATTGCAGGATACAGCCTAAGATGGAGACTTTATTAAGCCAATGCTCCAGAGCAGCAGGATGAGACGCCGCCAGCAAGACAGGAGTGAGGCCAGAGCTAATCGCGCCAGCACAGGCAGGAAGGTCCCTGGCTAATCGGCAGCGTGCAGCAAGCCATTGCTCCCAGCGCAGGAGGGAGAGGTCACGCCAGCAGCAAGCCATGTTTCAGCTGCAGAGGAGAGGTCCCGCGCAGCAGGAAGAAGAATCCCGAAGACCATGTTCCAGCTGATGATGGGAGAAGTTTCTGGCATGATGGCAGCACACCCGCAAGCGACTACTACTGAGGGTTCCGTATACTGAGCTCTGCAGGGTACCCCCGGTTGTCCAGCATCCGCAGGGCTGCCGTTCACAACAGGACTTTACAAAAAACTGGCGACGGACCGACGACGTGGGGGGTATCTCACTGTGTTCGAAGAGTGCTGAGCGAGAGGAGGTATTCCAGCTGAGCAGGGGCAGATGTCCTGGCACGTCCGACCCGGCGAGTCGCGAAGAAGGCTTCTACGACCTGAGGAAACGGAGGCCCGTGAGTACCTCCAGCAAGCGTGTAGTTCTGCTCGTCTTGGGGTCACCGTTCAGTTCGCTCAGCGGGTCCACCAGTGGCTTACTCAGAAAAATTACCCCCACGTCTCCTCCAAATGCATTGACCTGATCCATCTGTCGAGAGTGGCTGCAACCCAGAGGGCTGCACCCCCGCACAGATGGTCGAGAGAGTGGTCCTCGAAAATTCACCCTGTCTCTGCCTCCTCGGCTCCAGCGCTGGGTTGGACAGGCCGTCCCACAAAAGCTGAGGATATTGTTGGTCCTGTGTAGACTAGGTATCGGGCTACGGAGGACCTTCTACTTACCTCTCCGACCGAAGCAGTGCCAGTGGACAGGGTCCCCAAACAGCTGGTAGACTTGCTACTGCGGAAAGGGGAACAGTGTCAGTTGGGAGGGGTTCATGGGGCAGCGCGGGATACCCAGAACCCAGTTGAGGCTCGTGAACAGAGGTCATGGCCTTACCGTGCTTGCCGGGCGGTGCATGAAATGGGGCACATATTGCTGCCAACTGTCCACTGTCAGGTGAGCCATGGATCCTGCAACCAGACCCGGTCGAGTGTCACTGTTTGCTCCGGCCAGTTTGTGCGGCAGGTCAGTCACGGGAGCAGAACCCCCAGTTATGCCCATGGTCACAAATCGGTGGTCACACAAGTGGAAGCCTTGCTAGACCTCGGGATTCTGGTCACCACTTGGTGCAAGGAACTGTGGTTGATCCTGGACTGTACGACGGGCGGAAAGTGGGAGTGTTGTGTTAACATGGGACACTCGCGAATATTCCCCACTGCCTGTCATCAACCTACATACAACCTGTGGCTGCTGTTTACCCATGAAGTGGGCGGTGTGGGGAACCCCTTGTTAATGAGGCTATTAGTCGGCATGAACTACCGGTGTTTTGGGACCTTCTGGAGACGAAGACCCACCTCAGGTCTGTTGGCAGATAACTGGACAACAGGTATGTACGGCCTTGGCCACTGAACCACTTGAGGCGAATGGTACCCACCCTAGCAGTAGGGGGTGACCCAGTGATGAATTTTCATCCTCCCTAGAGGTCCTAGCGGTGAGGTCGAGGGCCACGAGATGTGCCGAATGTCGGACCTTGAATTCCGCTGTTACAATTTGGGCCTGCCACAGCTACAGGACCCTACTTGGTTCAAGCACGGGAGAATGTGCAAGGTGATAATGGGGTACTCCAAAATACCAGGGGCTGATAAAAATATACCCCGAAGTGGCGATCTATTGGGGGACTGTGTACAGGGTCGACCAGTACGCGGGTGAGGAGGTTGAGCAACTTGTAGTACCCCTATCTCACCGTAGGCTGGTGCTAGAGGTTGGCACACAAAAGTGTGCGGGGGGCACTTAGGGGCTGGAAAGACCCGAGCGAGAGGATCCTGCAGCGATTTTTCTTGTCCCGGGTATGGAGGAGGTAAACGGATTGTAGCTCTGCCATGATGTGTCAAGCTTACTACTGACCCGTCCTGCTCCCACTTCAGGAGTTCTTTGGTCCCGGCTACCTGACATAGACGTGCCCTTTGCAACGGATTGCTAAGGGATCTGGTGGCCCATAGTCCACAATCTCCAGTGCGGTTCGGGGGCACCATTACATCCTAGTGTATCCTGGACTACGCTACGCTGTTCCAACCCCGAGGCGGTCCCACGCAATGAACACCTCCCCAAAAATATTGCATAGGGAGCTGTTCCAGGTGTTCTCACGCACAGGCCTCCCCCCAAGGAAAATCTGACTGAGCCAGGTACCCCCATTCATGTCTAGGGTAATGAAGGAGATGTGCCAAGTTACTACAGGTAAAACAGCTCCGCACCTCTGTGTATCATCGTCAGATCAGATGGCCCTGTCGAAGTTTGAATAAAGACCTTGAAGGGGATGCTTAAGAGGGTGGTCACCAAAGATGGGAAGGACTGGATGTTTTGTTGCCGTAATTTTGATGTTTGCCATACGTGAAGTTCCCCATCCTCCAAGGGTTTTCACCTTTGAGCGGTTTAATGGCCGTCTCCACGTGGGCTTTTGGAGTAGCCAGGAGACCTGGGACGCAGGAGAGGACCACCCACGTAGTGTGCTAGAACCTTCTCCCTTATGCAGGACCGCATCGCGGCTGCGTAATGCCCCTGGTAAAGGAGCACATCATGACAAGGCATCAAGAGCCCCAGTCCTAGGGTCTACAAGGGTCAGCCAATCAGGACCTGTTAACCGAGGTGACATGAGTGCTAGGTCTAGTGCCCACCTTGAGAGCAAGTGTCTTGGCCAAATGGCAAGGGCCATAGTGAGGTCACTGGAGAGAGTGAGGAAGGTCTAACCACGGGTATCTCAGACGGGCGGGAGGAGGAAACCTAACAGACTATCCACGTGAACCTCCTATAAGCCATGGAGGGAAGAGAGTCCCTGAGGCCAGGGAGTAGAGAAGGCGTCTGCTCAAGAAGGGGACACGGACGTAGGTGTACCGTTGCCAAGGTGCCTGAAGTCAGGATCTCGGAGTCCCTCTCCAGGGCCCAATTCAGGAACGAAGGAGTGTTGTCCCGAATATGATGTAGGTTCGCTAAGTTACCGGGACGTACTTCCTATGAAGAATATTCTTAGAACAACGCATAATCAATCCATCGAATAACGAGTACCCGAGCATTTTAGTGTTCGCTCATCTCTAGTTATGATTGACAAGTTAAAAGAGCTCTTTTTCCAAAAAGCTATATATGGGTTTGCTTAGTTTCTGATGCTCTATGACAGATTTATATACTGAACCTTGTATATTTGGTTGATATTGACCAGAAGTTGAAAAACCTGAATAAAATGATATTCACCTTAATTACAGACAACAAAACATCTGGTTCCTTAACACATTTTCTAAGAACTCTCTCAGTTAATATGGTAGTCAATGCTGCAACATTGTAACATCAAAATAATTACAAAGTAAGTGAACCCCTATTAAGAGTCACTATAAACCACACAAGTTTGTCATTAGCGTTTAGGAATCACAAACATTGCTCACTGAGACCAACAGAATCTTAATGACTATGAACCCAGCATGGACCTCCTAAAACAACATCTACTTCATCTCCTAGGAATCAACCACCCACTGGAGTCTTGGTTTTCATTTTACGGTAAGTATGGAAGCTATAATTCTTCTTTTTCCAGTCCATTTCATATCCAAGCAGAATTAATGTTAACTGAACAGTTAATGTATCATTACTGTATATTAGTCAATGTATTATGCAATCAATGGAAAACTAGTTGCTCATCCAATACTCATCAAAAATAATGGAAGCCATTAAATTGTAATTTGGAAGTCATCCAATGGATATTTTAAATATCGTTGTACCAGTTTCATGGACTAATACATTTCGGTTCCAAATTTCTGAAAGAACTAGGTATTACTGAAATTAGATAGGTTCCAAATAGAGTCTTACTGATGGGTTCTAGATGACCCGGTCCAACACTGACTTAACAAATTCTATAGAATTTTAGCAATTTCTTTTATCATGTGCATATCATATGCTGGAGGTCCGAGGTCAATTCAAGGGTGAATACCAATAAAGACACCCACTACAATCAAATGTAATCCATATACCAACCAAAAGATAAATACCAAAAAACAGTATACAGGATCAAAATCATACCACTACCAATACATGAATACCATATAAGTCAATTTATTTGTTCAAGCTTTATTTCTACACAAAATGACACTCATGAATTAAAAACCATAGAAACAACAAGAAAATGGGTGGTGGTCAAATGGTAATAGCTGTATATCCCACAGTGGGGCATCAAAGTAAGACACAAATAAAATAATGGGTAGAGTAAGACACAAATAAAATAATGGGTAAAGTAAGACACAAATAAAATAATGGGTAAGAATAATATCACTGCCCAAAAAGGGCATAATGTAACCCACAAGTGCCTACCGACAGTATCCAGAGGGTGGTTACATTATGCAGGAGCACTTCCCCCTCCCACTGTGAGAGATTACATCAGGCAGAGGGAGGGGAGAAGTGCAGAGGGAGCAGGGGGGAGGGTAAGATAGTATAACACCCTGTAAAGCTGCAGCACAGAGGGTCTTTTGTAAAACCCCTGGGGTCCTTCTGGCTCATTAACATAATAAGTTGATTTTAGAAGGAAAAAGGATCATGGGTAACAAATATAAGGAGATTACTTCAGTCACTGTGTCTGGATTTATTAGTAAATTTCCCTGTTTATCATTCTTGATTTTGATGGTAGATTGCCTTTAAAGGAAACCTACCATGAGGAATCTACCATCAAAGTAGATCTGATTGTAGATTCCTCCTGCTGCCTCTGCCCTAATCTGTAATTTAATAATCCTGGAACCTGACCCAACATGTTAAAAACTATATGTTAGTAATATTCAAATTAACTTCAGAGGCTACTAGGGCGTGTTCTAGCCTGGCCAGGCACTGGGAGCTAAGGCTAGTACATGCCCCAGTAGCTTTTGCAGTTAATTTACATATTACTAAAATAGAGTTTTTAACAAGGAGCCCTAGAGTTTCAGAAGAGGACAACCCAGTTAGAAGGCTTGTAAGATCTAGTTGCTGGAGGTGGAGGAAGGGTTGCCCCAAGGAACTACACGCCTAACACTTCTTGGTTTTATAAATGTTGTGCTATATAGACATCTGCTTTAACAGCATGTGAGTTATATATATAACTATGACTACGGATGACTAAAATGTTATATTATGTTGTACCCTTCACATCACTTTAAGAGATTAAATCCAATTTTGGAGTCAATTCAACATCTTACTGTAAAACAAAAATTTTGATTTTACCATATGTATTTTCTAATTTCTCCTAAAGAAGGCCAGGAGGTCCCGTCAACTAAAGATTGAAGGAGACATTTCCAAGTATTTCCCCAAGCCTATAGAGCAGTGACTTGGACGCTCTGAGGATACTACTGGAGTATATCAATCCACTTTCACAGCATTACCACATTGTATTGTGTCTGAAAGGTTAACAAGAAAAACAAATGAATGTAACAATATTGGTTTAGAATTGTTCCAGCTAATCCCTTCACTGATGTCATATAATGGAAACAGTCATGCTAGGAAGGAGATCTGGCTCCAGGAAAAAAAATCTAAATGATTAATTAATTAAACTTACAATGCTTTTATACTGTACCCCCATTACAAAAAATGCAGAATGATACATTAATAGGCTTAGGCCTCTTGACTGTGAAAAGTTGTTAGGGGCAGGTGGTTTGCCGGCGTGGAGCGGTGGGGCTATTATATGGCAGCGCACGAACACTGGAGTATGACTACTCCACCGCTGGCCACTCCCCTGTTCATTTCCCCCCCAGTGTGTAGCTGGCGTGAAGGTGAAAATAATCACAAATGCTAGCCATACGCTGGCATTTGCAATTATTTCAGGGCTTCCACGCCAGTGTCCTGACACATGCCATGATTGAGAGTGTCTTGAACTCTTTAAACGCATAGGCTGAATAACTCGCTGGTTAATATGGTGTCACCAATTGGGACTATGGGGGTCATTTACTAAGGGCACGATTTGCTTTTTCCTGACGTGTTACCAGAATATTTCCGATTTGCGCCGATTTTCCCTGTATTGCCCCGGTTTTTTGGCGCACGTGATCGATAACCCGATGGATTCGGAGAAACCGCCGCATTTTAAAAAAAAAAGTGTTGCGGGACACGTGCTTACCTACACCAGGTATAGGATAGTGCATTCCGGCGGACCTCGGGGAACTTCAGCGCAGCAGCAACATCTGGTGGACGTCGGCAGAACTGCCTTAGTGAATCGCCGGAAGACCCGAATCCACCGCAGAGAGCGCGCCGCTGGATCGTGAATGGGCCGGGTAAGTAAATCTGCCCCAATGTCTTTATTGTGAAACTGCAAACTGCGGTTTGATAACTTTGAGGTTTTGAACCAATAACTAGTAAGAATTAAACTAGTAAGAAAAAAAAATGTATTAATGTTAAATGGTGTTGAATGGTGTTACGGAAAGTAAGCCGTCTGCAGGAGATTCATAGATACAATGCAGTGACTGTCCCACAAGACCGTGCCTACTCAACAGAATTAATATTCATTATGGGTAGCGCCATATGTTACACAGCAGGAGACGTGGCAAGCAGTCACTCTGTCAAACAGCCAGGTTTAATAAAGCAGCGTAAAACAAACTTTATTGTGATAAACATAAAGTGACAGTCTAATTATGAGAGCGGTAATTGCCATTTTCCCCTACAATAACATTGGTTTATAATCTGTCTCGTACCTGCTCACTCTTCTCCTTACATTATCTCCACATAGGAATAATGGTGTGGCTCATGGAGAAGACTCAATGGATGTTCTTTCAGATGAGGCTACAATGTTTTATGGATTCCATTTATAAAGCTACATTGGGTGCCCGATACTGGACACCATGGGCAGGTGTCAAAGCCCAACGATCATGGTCATGGTTTCTGTCATTTTGGGATGAAAAACGCTGCCTACAGATTAATTCTTTTTGACAGATTTGAGCATCTGATGTCAGCATCAACGGAGCCTTTAACACAGATAGAGAGTAAGATGTTCTTTAGATAAAAGCAGGCCTGAGGTATAAGAGCAAATTATTGGGGTCCCACAGTGTCCCAACATGTTTTGAAAGAATTGGAGAATCAAAGAGGGTTAAAGATGTTGGGACTGTTCACAAGTTGAGAAACTTTCTTTACAATATCTAAGATATTCCACAGTATGACCCAGGCCATTATCCTTTGGAGGGTTAGATACAGTAGGCCTTTAGATCAGAATGTAGAAGAGTTAACCAAACTTGGATAGAGCTTCATGAAGGATCCTTTACATGAAATAAAATTGGGGGTGGTAACAAAAATGTCTTTTGTTTCCTACCACTCCTTCACAACATCCATTTTTCAGTTGAGTGATGACTTTCTGGCCATTACTAGAAGAAGAGTGAAGAAATCCGGTGATATATTTTTGAGGCTAAGTAGTTTGGATGGTGAACTTTCGAGAATTCTATTTCTGTTTATCAGACCTAATGTTAACATCATGTCTAACATCATGCCTGAAGAGGGGCAGAACGCTGGCTAAGAGCACACAGCACTTGGGTCCTGGGTTCAAGTCCAAGGGTCAACATCTGCGAAGAGTTTGTATGTTATGTCTATGTTTGCATGGGTTTCCTCCAGGTCCTCTGGCTTCCCACCACACTCCAAAACATACTAGTAGGTTGATTAGATTGGGAGCCCCATTGGGGACAGGGACTTATCTGGTAAACTCTGTGCAGCGCTGCGTAATCTGTTGGCACTACATAAACAAAGGAATTATTATTACTATTAATAGAACTAGTATTCCTGAAAGATCAGCATCAAATATGCTCAGTGAGCCTCCAACATCATGCAAGTCTACACTACTAGCCATTACTAATTATTTTGAGCATTCAGTATATCATCAGCTTCCACGATGAGAAGAGATAACATCCTTATTTCATGAGATCAGTTCCATCGTTGATGGGACACAGATGCTCCTGCACCCATCTAAGAGTGCCACCACTTTGGTCCAATGAGATCAATGTAACATTTTTGCGCACAGTATAGTATTGTCAGCTTCATCCCGTTTTCACATTTTTTTTAATAATGGGATTCCAACAATTTGTTTTCCAGTGCTCTTTTCTTAACTTACTCCAGGGAACCATTGTAAAAATTTACAAAAACATGGCTCGCACAACGGGAACTGAGGAACTTTCCCATCATGGAGGCCAATATAATACATCTATGTACAGTAAAACACATTGCCATAAATTCATAGTGATTTGTGGATACATGTGTGAGTCATGGAGGCCCAGAATAGCGGGAGATGAAGCAGAGTTTATGGGTTTGTGGATTTGCCCAGCTGGTTCTATAAATTGCACACACCGGTTACTACAGCACCCCCTATAGAGAGAGAAAACACTGCTGTCTTAATAGAAAACTTTAACATTCTTTCACTCTTGTCACCAATATGTTTCCTCTTCATTGATGTCCTGTAGATCTGACTTCTTGCCTCCATTGATTTAATGACCATGGAAAAAATGTAATGACCCTTGGTGATCCAAGTAATGAAGTGGACATGTATTCCTCCAAATATGTTCAATCTGCATCATAAGAATTTACCAGTTCAATTTAAGTTTTCAATTTCTTAAAACTTTTATTGATTCCCTTAAAAAGAATACAACTTGGGTTATTTAATCTAAGGATTTGGGGTAAGGATGATGGGATTATAAGTGCTATTGATATATAATCAGTACAAAATAACCTGTTACATTGAAATTTGACTCCAATCTGTGAAATGGTATAGAGCAAGAGGAACAGAGCAGACATATTGGGGCACATTTACTCACCCGGTCCGGAGGAGATCCCGAAAGTGCATTGTCCGACTACAATGCCCTGTACCGCGATTCACTAAGATCGTGCGCCCAATATCCTGCATGTGTCGCTTCCCCGCTTAGGTCTGCCGGAGTTCACCATCTTCTTCCCGGTGTATGTAAGTGCATGGCTTGGGACACAATTTTTAAGTTGAATCCCGCAGTTTGTCCGAATCCGTCGGATCTTTCGACGGCCCGCCCCCGATTTTTGTCGCGTGTAAGCCAGCGCAGCTGCGACTAAATCCGATTGTGTACGACACAATCGCCTACTCGATCCCTGAAAACGACGAAAAACCTGACGGAAATGCGGCCAAGGGATGTGGGCCCCATTGTGCTGTAGGAAATAATCTTTATAGTGTTGAATTAGTCTAAATATCCTTATTCAGTGGAAGGACTCCCTG
The DNA here is from genome assembly GCA_019512145.1 of Engystomops pustulosus. Taxonomy (NCBI): domain Eukaryota; kingdom Metazoa; phylum Chordata; class Amphibia; order Anura; family Leptodactylidae; genus Engystomops; species Engystomops pustulosus. Next base: position 249,849,736 of record CM033642.1, on the reverse strand, counting down.
TATCCAGCGCAATCATACATGATATAGTTAGCAATCAATTATTAAAACCACACAATAGACTTACCCTGAATGATCAGATACAAGTGTAGTCAAATTAATCTTTAGTTTCTACATTCATTTTAATGCTTTTTGTTGTTTGATGTAATTGTGGAGACAAGTTATACTGGATATTGTCCCACAAGACTAAATATTAATCTGCTCTACTCCTCTATAACACACTGCTCTATAACACACTACCTGCAGATAGGTCACTATGAAAACAATTTGGGTAGTTCCAGTGCAGGACTGTTGTGTTATGAATAAGACGTAACAGTTCAAAATGTGCCAACAGACGTTCTTTATCTCTTTCTTTTTTCATGTGCACATGCTTTTTAACTACATGAATTCAAGTTTTGGGATTTTAACCTCTTTTTTCAAGTTTTGCGCTGGACCTACCCTAATTGTTTTAATTTGCTTCACTTGGAACGGCTCCATCTACCTCTCTGTGCCACCAACCACTCTCCTATACTCGAATACTGCCGACATATGGCGAGCTGGATACTACCTTTTTCTTTTTGCTTTGTATGCCAGATAGGACACTATATACAATTTGCTCAGCTCCTCCTGCTCTCTAACATGCTGCCTGCAGCTAGGACACTATGTACAATCTGTTCAGCTCCTCCTGCTCTATAACATGCTGCCTGCAGATAGGACACTATGTACAATCTGCTCAGCTCCACCTGCTCTATTACATGCTGCCTGCAGATAGGACACTATATAAAATCTGCTCAGCTCCTTCTGCTCTATAACATGCTGCCTGCAGATAGGACACTATGTACAATCTGCTCAGCTCCTATAAGATAGTGAAAACTTTTTACTCTGCATTTTCATCGCAATTCTGATTTCATTGTACTCTCTATGTATCATCTCTCGATAAGTTTGCTTTATACAATCCCTCCACAAATGATAAATTTCATCCATTTTAAAATAAAATATAACCCCCCTACAGTTGTATTATTACATTGTAACGCCTTTGTTCTGTAATCACCATGTTTCCATTGTTTTTGCAAATTGCTCATTGAGGGGATTGGTAAGATCTGTCCAAGGAGAGAGAAGTCTCTCAGAGAATTAGTAACGTCACAAGCAATTATAGTTTCGATTCATTATAATTAGAGCTATAGATAAAGCACATATTGGAACATGTTCCGCTGTCAGCAGGTGGAGGGATCGGGGAGGGAGGCTGCAATTAGGAGTTGCAGATAGTCCAGGGACTTCCTCCGGTGGAACAATTACAGGCGGTGATGAAGCCTTCACTTTTCTATGTCAGATTGAACTTCAGGGACTGGAATCAGCGGAGAGATGTGGATATAATTACCCGACCAGTGAATTCCAGACTTATCAATAGGTTTAATATGACATTAGGACAACATCCAAGAACAACATGAACATGAAATCAGCTTGTACTGGTCAATAGTATAATATTCAGGTCAAAGTAGGAGCAGCGTTTTTTGTTTTACCCGCCATTGCAGATCTATAGACATGGTGTCCTGGGATAGTTTGCTAAAAATGTAACATTTAGATCATTTTAGCTAATACATACCGTTTATACTCGAGTATACACCAACCCAAGTATAAGCCAAGCCCCCTACTTTTACCACAAAAACCTGGGACTCGAGTATAAGCCTAGGGTGGGAAATGCATTGGTCACAGCCTCCCCAGTATATAGCCTGCCGAACCCTGCTCCATAGTATATAGTCAGCACCTGCCCCCCGGTATATAGCCTGCCAGCCCATATCCCCCACTATATAGCCAGCCCCCTGCCCCAGTATGTAGCCAGCAGCAGGGGAAGCCGGAAGGGTTCTGATATATATAAGAGTTTTATATATATAAGAGTTTTGATATATATTTTTTTACTCGAGTATAAGCCGAGTTTGGTTTTTCACCACATTTTTTTTCGAGTATATATGGTAGGAAGGAATATACCTGGGCTTTTGTTTTTTAAGGATAGGTCATCAAGATCAGAATGGTGCGGTCTGACACCTTCAACCCCCACCAATCAGGACTATGGTGACTGATGCTTCTCCTCCATTGGCCTGTGATCTGGCATATGACCTTTATTGACTACAGAGAACAGTCAAAGAGGTTCTACATCTGGCCGTGTAATAAAAGACCCATGTGAGTGGTATTTGGAAGCTAAAATCTGTTCACCGCTCTTCTTACAATCGTCTCCAGGACTTCTCCTGTGCTTCCCTCATACTCTGGAACTCCCATTCATCCTACATCCTCCAAGCCTTCAATCTGGATGAGCAGCAAGTATTTGTCAGGTATTTGCCCAACCCAGACTTCAAGTTGGAATTGGGGTTCTGCGTTCAGGCTCCCCCATCCCATTATTGGTGACAACACTTTTTGTGTGTGTTAAACCTTTAAAGCCACAGGCTCCACCATTTTCCCTAGGTCCATTGTTCTCTAATGACGTCACAGAGATCGACAATCCTAGGGAAAGTGTCTCATCACTAATCGTTACTTGAAACTGCTAAGCTCCCTCACCGTGTGTCTCCATCTACCCTCCCACATAGATAATGATCAACAGTCAGAATAATAATAATATTTGTCTTCTATTTACATAGATTTCTTCGATATTATTAAAAAATGTACCTGTGTGAAGATAATGTCACATATATGTCACCATGTTGTCCCTTGGAAACAAGATAGCTGGCTTTGGATATGACCAACCCTTGCACTTTGGCAGCAGTGGCCACACATGAGCTATCAAGGATCAAGGATCTCTCCAAAGATCTTTTTATACCTAGGCCTGTGACCAGGACAAGGGGGCATCCTCTACGCCTAGAGGAGAGGCGATTCTACCATCACCATAGACAAAGGTTCTTTACTGTAAGAGCAGTGAGACTATGGAACTCTCTGCCGCAGGAGGTTGTTATGGTGGACTCTATGTACATGTTCAAGAGAGGCCTGGATGACTTTCTGGAGAGAAAAAATATCACGGGTTATGGGGATAAAACATTTATTTAATTCTTGAAGGTTGGACTTGATGGACTTGCGTCTCCTTCCAGCCTTATATACTATGATACTATGAAGGCACCCGACCACCTTCATTCAACATTTATTACCACAGGATGGCTGTGGGATATGCAGTAATCCCGGCTTTTTTATATTAAAAAACATTGGGCCAGATTTACTTACCTGGTCCATTCGCGATCCAGCGGCGCGTTCTCTGCTGTGGATTCGGGTCCGGCCGGGATTCACTAAGGCAGTTCCTCCGACGTCCACCAGGTGGCGCTGCTGCGCTTAAGTTCCCCGGAATGCACTGATCTTCACCAAGCCGGACCCAGTGAAGGTAAGCGCGAGTCCAGCGACACTTTTTTTTTAAAATGCTGCGTTTTTTCTGAATCTGTCGGGTTTTCGTCGCATGCATGCCAGAGCCGATGCGCCACAATCCGATCGCGTACGCCAAAATCCCGGGGCAATTCAGCCCTTTGTTTCTAAGGATCCATATGACATTTACGGGATATTAATGTATATGGCAGATGAATTAAATTAAATGTTTATGCCCAGATGAGAATAACCCTAAATATCCTACAGGGCCAGGGCAATGGCTGAAAACAAAACATAGAGTTAGAGTTTCTTATGCATCCTATAGACAAGGACTAAAGCACAGCCACTGTGGCACATCAATTCAGAAATACGGGAACCTAGAATCTAAATTTAAAGGAAACCTACCATAAGGAATCAGATGTAGATCTGATGGTAGAGTCTTCGTGTCTGCATCTGCCCTAATCTGTTCAATTTGGAAAACTCTGTGCAGTGCCGCGTAATCTGTGTGTGCTATATAAATAAAGAATTATTATTTTGTTATTATCTGTAATTTAATAATCCTGGAACCTAACTTGTTAAAAAAAATTATTTTATTAATATGTAAATTAACTCAGCTCCCAGTGCCCGGCCAGGCTAGTACACGCCCCAGTAGCCCCTGCAGTTAATTTACATATTACTAAAATAAAGTTTTTAACAAGTTAGGTTCCAGGATTATTAAATTACAGATTATGGGAAGAGACAGAAGGAGGAATCTACCATCAGGATGCTATCATCTACTTCTGATAGCAGAATCATGGCAGTTTTCCTTTAATGTCCTATATTATTATTTGAAATTATTAAATTAATAATAAAATGACAAATAAAACAGTATTGAACTAAGTATTTTTCGCTGCCTTGTATTTTTGTGAAAAAAAAAAAATTCTATCTACAAAAATCTGTTCATGATTGTAGAGAAAGACACATGAAAACAAATAACAACAGACACAGTGAATAAACAGGATATATCGTGTAGACGTAAAATTCCACAAGATGTTCCAGCAGCTTTCATGTGGTATATCTGATGTCCCGCCGTGAACAAGTAAACTACAAACAATCATCAAAGTATAACTAGCGGCCACATAAGACTGTGCCCCGAGTCTGCACCTACACCTGATCCCTGAGCCGTGCGGAGAATGAGGGAACAGACACAGGGTCCGGGCCAAGATCCAGAGCAGTTATGGAGAACGAAAAGACGCGTGAATCCCCAGTTGGTTATAACTTACATGAAGAAGTGGACAGGAAACACTTGTAGAATACACCCAGTGTATATGATACCTGTGAAATACCCACATGGCAATTATTTGCTCAAAGAGAACTAGAAACATAGCATAAAATATGGTTATGTGCTGAATTATGGCTGCATAATGGACCTACACTTAAGATCTGGCAGCGACCTGATATACCACCCACACAATAATGGACAACAGATAAATAAAAAAAGTAAGTACATGCGGCTCAGCAGTTATCAAAAAGGGTGAAAAATATCTCAAATATTTTCTGAAACAAAAAATGTAACACTGCTAGAACAATTACCCACCGCAGCTGACATGCTGACCCATGGTAGTGTCCTGGGACCGATCCCTATGTTACAATAGAAGTGGAAAGCTTGGGACTGCTACCAGGAAAAATCACAATCATTTTTGTAAATAAGAAGTAGAAATTCTACAATCCAGGAGCTTAAAAAAATAGATTCCATTTTCTTAAGGAAAAAATGTAATAAACACTTTTTATATTTGAAAGTATAAGCAGATAAATGTAAGAATATTAATTTTGATTTGTTAATTTACCTATTTACTTGTGTTTTTATACATCTGTTTATTTATTTATTTACTTATTTATTTACATATCTGTTTATTTATTTATTCAACTATTTATGTTTGTGGTTATCATTAATGCTACAATTTAATGGGGTATAAGGGGCGTCTATTAACACTCACCATACTATAGTGTGCCCTGTTACATCAATGGGGCAGATTTACTTACTCGGTCCATTCACGATCCAGCTGCGCGTTCTCCGTCGAGGATTCGGGTCTTCCGGCAATTCACTAAGGTAGTGCGCCCGATGTCCACCAGGTGTCGCTGCTGCGCTGAAGTCTGTCGGAGTTCAATGTAGTTCACCAGCGCGTCTCAAGCGACACATTTTTTAAAAAAAAATACAGCGATTTTTCCGAATCCGTCAGGATTTTTGATGGCCTCCCCCCCCCCCCCCCCCCCGATTTCCGTCTCGTGCATGCCGGTGCCGATGCGCCACAATTCGACCGCGTGCGCCAAAAAAACGGGGCAATTTGGCGCAAATCGGTAATTTTCGGGAAACCTGACGATTCGGCCCCTCCGTAAATGACCCCCATTGTATCAGTCATAAATCTATCCCAAACCTCAAAAAAATTCTTAAAGCACTTTATGTAACGTTAAGGCTTTGTCCGCCTCAAATGGCATTACACGTATTTGTATGATATACCTCTTGTGTCTTCATGTGAACATACAGGATGAGGACTGCAACTCAGACTGGAAGTTGTAAGTACAATTTTGGCCCCTAGCAGACCCTTGTTCAAACAAAATGGAAAGCACCAAAGAGCCTCTTGACAGACACAAACATATGGGAGCACATTCAGTTACCCGCTCCTGCGCGTTCCCCGATCCGGAGTGCCCAACGAGAATTCACCGAGCATCGATTCACTTACATTATGTGCCTGATATCCTGCATGTGTCGCTTCCCAGCTCAGGTCCGACAGACTTCCACTTCTTCTTCCCGGTGCAGGTAAGCCTGCGACACAATTTTACAGTTAAATCCCGCGCTCTGTCTGAATAACTCGGATCGTCCGACGGCCCTCCGCCCGATTTCTGTCAGATGAAGGCTGGCACCGATGCACCAAAATCCAATCGCGTGCGACACAATCCCCTTCTAAATCCCTGTCCCAGCGCCATGACCCCCGAAAACGTTGGAAAACCCTACGGAAATGCGGCTACGGGACCCTTAGTAAATAAGCCACATGGAGTCTTACGAGGATGAAATATAATAATAATAATTACTCATTGAGTAAGATTGTAAATTGAAATTTGTAAATGGACTCATTTTAAAACTTGTAGTTAGGTGTTTAAAAAAAAATGAACATAAGAAACATAAATAAAAAAGACGAAAACAATAAATAACACATAAGCTAGTTGTAATTGTGCTAAATTTTTCTAGTGATTTGTAAAAAAGTATATGGTGATGGGCAAAAAGCCTGTAATGCTATATTTAAGTCAGTGTTACAAGTGCTTTGATCCCACAGGGAACCATGTCATCACGAAATAAGCCTAACACACCACTACCCAGTATGTTCTTTCATAATTGGTGTGGTGGTAAGTCTAGAAAATCACTTTAGAAGTGATATGTTACTTGTTTTTTATGAAGTCACGGAAGGCGGAGGTTTAACATTGAAGTCAAGCTTTCTCCTGCCTTAAACACCCTCCCTGTCCTGCCTCTGGACATTTTTACCAGTCTCTCCTGAAGCCAGCACATGAGTCAGCACATAATTGGATGGGTTCAGAGACGTGGAGAATTGACTCAGTGTTAAACTCTTCCGCCTTCTGACTTTATAAACCATTAACATCTCACTTCAAAGTTGATGATGCCACCAAGCTGGCCATGAACAAACATGATCAAGAACCTGCCTGCTTCATACGGTACTTGTATATAGGCCACTTTCTGATGATAGCTTTTCCTTTAAATCTTGTATGATAAACTTGGGACTACTTACTCATAATCCTTATGTCCATCTCATAGATTTTACTATAACGACACACACGTACCCCTGAGGGTTTCCGTCGCAACGAAAAGTTAAAAGTCCACATATGAATACTAAATCAATAAACAATTTGGAAGGAACATATCCAAAACTCTTATCCTCTTCTGTTCTATAGTTTAATTATACCTAATTTTTGAGAATGTAATCATCCTGACCCCATGCCTCAGACATCACATTTATCCATCTAGGAAATCTGGATTTGTGCTCTGATTTACCAGATTCTGGTAAATTATATAAAGCATGTTAGTCTTTACACTCCTCCTACCTCCACACACACTCCCTTATCAAAGGTGCGCATAAACAGCAAAGTTTGTTTTTATTGTGCCATAACAGCAAACAACTAGAGTAGTCCAGTATTTTTTTCTGCAATACTTATCCTTCATAGGTTGGTATCTGACCATGGATTTGACACGGTCAGTTTAAAGGGAACCTGTCATATCATCAATTGACCTTATAACCCACGTCCAGAATAGTGAAAGCAGCGCAACACCTTCTAGTTATTGTCTCTGTTCATGGTTCAGTGTGGGTGGCATAATTCGAAAATTACTTTGAAATGAGCTTTACAATTGGTTTTGGTAAAGTTATAGGAGGAGAGTTCAAAACTGAAGCACGGAAAGCCTCCTCCCTGATTGGAATCATGCTTCTGACTTCAGAGATCTGGTTAGTGATGTCTCTGGATGCAGGACCATTAGTTACAGTGAAATGGGGCTTTCTGAGGACGAGAAACATTTTTTTTTTTTTTCTTTTTTTTTTTTTTTTTTTTTTTTTTTTTTTTGTTTTTGTTTTTTTTAGAAGAGAAGAGAGAGAGAAGAAAGGGGGGTTTTTTTTTTTTTTTTTTTTGTTTTTTGGGGGGGGGTAATTTTTTTTTTTTTTTTTTTTTTTTTTTTTTTTTTGACTTCAGTGTAAAATCTCCTCCTCCTTGACGTTATACACTAATTTACATCTCCCTCAAGTAGATTTTCTCGATGATTCACACCACATTGTCATGAAAGAAACATGATCTGAGGTGTTTTGATTCTGCATCCTACTGGTACCTGATTATTATGTCAATTTCGGCTGCAGTTCCTTTAACCCCTAAATACACGGAAAATGGATGTATTATGTGAATGTATTATGAATATTTTTTTGTGTTATGTTGTTCACATTATATGTTCCCCATTCTATCAGGAAAGACCCCTGGGAACATCTCCACATTTTTGTTTTCTTTTCGTTACTTTTGACAAGTTTTCCCTGTTACCGGTTATCATATAAGAGCCCCCGTACAGGGGGAAAGTACCCAAATACCCTTAAACACCCATGTGAGGGTTGATGTTATCAAACTGTAACTAGAACTGACTTAGCGCTTCTGACTAACCTCTTTAGATCGGGTCCATGCCATCGTTACCGAGCAGGCTGCAGGCACCGGCTCTGATCCTCTCTGCATTGTGCTACTACAACGGTATGTAGTGAGAACGAAAAGTGGTAATTGATAATAAACACATCTCCCTTCTCCCTAGGGTCTCATGAGTCCTACGTCCGCGAGTAGCACATGTAGAGAAGAAACTGCCTCGTAAATACGTTTGTTGCAGACGCGGGCTGCTCGCTCAGGTCTAAAGTCAGCAGCGGTCTGAAAGAATTAAGAAGAGACTGCTGTTTCTTCACATCCTCATAACACAGCACCGGACATTTTTTAGTGGCTGTAATTGGAACGCAGCCTCAGCCCCATCACTTGAATTGGACTATACTTAACAGATACTGGGGGTCATTTACTAAGGGCCCGATTCCGCGTTTGCCCCGACGTGTTACCCGAATATTCCGATTTGGCGACGATTCCCTGTAATGCCCCGGGAGTTGGCGCACTACGATCGGATTGTTGCGCATCCGCGGGCCGGCATGCGTGCGACGTAAATCGGTGGTCGTGGCCGAACGAAAAGCCGACGGATTCGAAAACCCCCGCATTTAAAAACGTAAAATGTGTCGCGACGCTTGCACTTACCTTACTCAGCCGGCCCTCGGTGTATTCCAGTGCGATTCCGATGCTCTTCAGCGAAGCACCTGGTGGACGTCGGAGGAACTGCTTAGTGAATCCCTGCCAACCCGAATCCACCGCAGAGAACGCCGCTGGATCGTCGAAATCTGCCCTAATGTAATGAATGAAGGACATCAAGGGCTGTGAGCTGAAGAAGATATCACACTCGGGTTCTTATAGGCACCATGTGTCCCCCCAGCTGCCCCCAAATCTTTTAATAAAGATGGTAAATCAAAATAACTTCCTGGATACCCCTTTAAAATGTCATTTGAGTCCCTAGGAATATCTAGCCATATCCTTATATCTGAGAAGGCCCAGATAATAACCGACAGTTAGCCATGGGCAAAGGAAAAATACTATATTTACTAAAGTATAAATAAAAGTTGGCATGATAAATCTAAGAAAGATACTAGAAGTTCATATTGGGTTTCCTTAGATCATCCTTAAACAATGACAGAACGGGGGGTATTGTCCTTTCGGCTGTGTCAGAGATGGCAAACTTTACGACTCGAAAGCTCCTAGGAAATGTTCACAATACTTTTTCATGACTTTAATATGTTTTAATCCTACTTTATTTGTGATAACACTGCGGAAGGTTATGCACTTGTCGTGTTTTCAGCAGAAGTCGTGGTTCGGCATTTCTGTAGCCTTTTCCCGTTCTTTTGAGTTGTCATCAGGGTGTTGAGTTGTTAAGATTACATTGTAAAACTAATATATCATTTTAGAATTATGAAAGTGGTTATCAGTGGGGGTAGGGGTTGTTTTGCACAAATAAGGAAGTATTTCCATAGTGACTGCCTGCTCGCTGTAATTGTGGATGTGTTGCTAGATGGCGACCTTTAGGCACGGACGTATTACTATTACTCTTTGTGGATGGGAGGTTAATATCTCGAACATACATATTGCAGGGATCTTAGTGCATAACATTATGCACTTTTCAAAGTGTTACAGGCAGTCCGCCTTCTTAACTTAAAACACCGAGATACTTACTCTGAACCGCTAGTTACCAGACGAACCTCTCTCCCCATTGTGACCTCTGTTGAAGTTACTTTAGTTCCAGACTGCAATGATCAGCTGTGATGTTAAATAGGTGTCTATGTAATGAAGTTTATTAATATAACCTTGTTTCCCATATCTGCATAAATGTAGGGGGCAAAACATTTTATTTCTGGATTAAAATTATAAAATATAACCTGTTCTGACTTACATAAAAGGTTCAACCTTAAAGGGGTTGTCCGCTTTTAAAAAAAAATATATGTGGCCGGGAGTCGGCTGCTGAAAACATAAAGGCTGTACTTCACCTTCCGGTGCCCTCCCACTTACAGCACTGCTGTCGCTCCGGTCCGGGCCGACCATGGTAAACAAACATGGCCCCGGAGCAGACGCTGCATTCAGCTATTCCGGCTGGACATGCACAAACCTTCCGGCCCCCATACACATCACCCCACTGACACTCCTAAAAAAGCGTGATTTAGGACTGTGTAAATGAGGTGTTTTGACTCTGTTTAGGCATCTAAAAGTTAACTCTCTACAGCTAGGTACTTTATTAGCATAAATAGTGGGGCCCCTTGGTTGGGGTTACTACAATTGGGTATTTACTCTCAAGCCTTTTGTTCTATTGCCTGACATTATGAAAGGCTGTTGGGAACATTAACTGTAACCAAATTGATGGTCACCCCCATTTGCGATTATAACATTTGTCCAGGTTTTCCAAGTCGTTTACCAATCCATAGGTATCAAAATTGTTGAGTGAAATACCCCCCCTCCCATCAGCTGTTTTCAAAGAAAGTGCTTTATGCTACAGAGCCTCGTAATTTGTACATAAAGACTCCGCCCACCTACAAGAAGGTGCTGCCTTTACATAAATTCTACTCTCTTAACCCTTGGCACTTGCAAAGATAAGCTATTAACCCTTAGTGCTCACACAACACACTGTACACTGCATGTCCGTTAGTGATTTCTACACTTATTACATGTCCCCTGCTCCCCATGTGATTAGCTGCAGCTGTCACCATATACATCCGTATGTACTGTGCATGTCCCCTTGCTCCTCCTGTGAGGAAGCTACCGGGCTGTCACCAATACATCCTGTTATGTACTGTACATGTCCCCTGCTCCTCCAGGTGATGGAAGCTGCCTGGCTGTCACCATATACATCCTGTATGTACTGTACATATCCCCGTGCTCCTCCATGTGATGGAACGCTGCCAGGCTGTCACCATATACATCCTGTATGTGCACTGTACTGTCCCCTGTCTCCCCATGTGATGGAAGCTGTCAGGCTGTCACTATATACATTCTGTATGTGCTGTACATGTCCCCCTGCTCCTCCTGTGTGGAGCTTGCAGGCTGTCACTATATACTTCTGTATGTGCACGGTGCATGATCAGTGGATTTACACTTGGGAAACTTAATGTTATAATGCTAAATTACTTTGAGAGAGACACGCAGGGCATCATGGGATCTGTGGGCAAGCTAACTGGCCTCAGCATGAGGGCATAGACTACAGACATTAGTCCTCCGCCCACTTCACCCTTAGTGTGAATTTTTGTCAAACACTTTCAGAACAGAAATGCCACTAACTTTGAAAGAAAGGACGAGCAGCGCAAAGTAGGCATGAAAGGTAATCACATATAATAATTTGGTAAAATCACTAATAGCTTTAACAGTTACACTTTAAGGCAGAGTAAGTGCAAAAGTCTGCTGAAACTCACCAAAAATGTACTCATTACAAAATGGAGATTCCAAATTTGATTATTTATTAAATTGATAATGAATGATACTTTTAAGGAGGCTTTGCGGTTTGTCGCTCCCTGTGACGTCATCAGGGAGTGGCGATCTGTCCTGAAGACCCGAGGCTACTTCGTTTTAACTCATTCATTACAATGTTCTATCAGCACATTGTAAGAAGGGAGTAAAATCCACATACTGTAGTATGGCAGTATATGATAGGATGGATCAAACAACCTAAGGTTAATGTACCCTAGGGAGTCTGAAAATAGTAAAAGTAAAAATAAAAAAAGTTTATAATTAAAAAACCTAAAACTTCAAATCACCCCCCTTTTCCTAAAATTGATATAAATATAATAACCAGTACAATCATAAACACATTAGGTATCGCCTGCTTCCGAAAATGCTGATCTATCATAATAAATAACTGTTTTTTCACTACGTTTTTCAACATACAGAAAATAGCGCCCAAATTCGAAAATGGCCATTTTGAAAAATATAAAAATCTATAAAAAGTGATAAGAAATTGTACAATCCTAAAATTTATAGCAGAAAAGCCATCAAAGTCGCAAAAGAATGACACCAACCACAACTCCGTACACAAAGTATGAAAAGTTATTGGCGCCAGAAGACGGCAAATAAAAAAAAAAAAATTTGTAGAGCGTTTTAATTATTTAAATGTATGAAAACATTATAAAACATACAAGTTTGTTATCCCTGCAATCTCAACAACCCAAAAAAAAGTGGACAGTCATTTGGGGTGCAAAGTGAAAGCTGTAAAATCCAGCCCACAAGAAAACGTTTTTTCAACCATTTTCATTGCATTTGGAATTTTTTTCCCGCTTCCCATACACTCGCATGGAATATTAAATACCATCACTTTGAAGTGAATTTGTTACACAAATAAGCCATCAACACAGCTCTTTATGTAAAAGTAAAAAGTTATAGATTTTTGAAGTGGGGAGTTAAAAATGAAGTGAAAAAACTAAAAAGCGGCCAGGTCGTTAAGGGGTTAAATCCTTCTCATCCTATCCCCTTCGCTTCCTTGGTTGAACCTGATGGAAAGTGTCTTTTTCAACCATATAAACTAGTATCAACTATGATAGGCGACACGGTTGCCTTAGTGGTTAGCACTACAGCCTTTAAGCGCTGGGGACCTGGGTTTAAAACCCAGGTCAACTCTGCAAAGAGTTTGTATGTTCCCCTCCAGTTCCTCCCATACTCACAAAACATACTGTTAGTTGATTAGATTGTGAGCCCCGTTGGGACAGGACCGGTTTGGCAAGCTCTAAGCATTGCTGCGTAATCTGTGTGCGCTTTATAAATAAAATAATTATTATTATGATATGGTGGCAGCCTGTTCTTTTGACAAGTGCAGGTTTGTATGTTCTCCCCATGTTTGTGTGGGTTCCTCCGGGTCCTCTGGTTTCCTCTCATACTCCAAAAACAACTGTTAGGTTGTTTAGATTGTGAGCCCTATGGGGACAGGGACTAATTTGACATGCTTTTGTGCAGCGCTGCGTAATCTGTGTGCGCTATTAATAAAGATATAGCGCACACAGATTACGCAGCGCTGCACAAAGCATGTCAAATTAGTCCCTGTCCCCATAGGGCTCACAATCTAAACAACCTAACAGTTTGTTTTTGGAGTATGAGAGGAAACCAGAGGACCCGGAGGAAACCCACACAAACATGGGGAGAACATACAAACCTGCACTTGTCAAAAGAACAGGCTGCCACCATATCATAATAATAATTATTTTATTTATAAAGCGCACACAGATTACGCAGCAATGCTTAGAGCTTGCCAAACCGGTCCTTGTCCCCAACGGGGCTCACAATCTAATCAACCTAACAGTATGTTTTTGGAGTATGGGAGGAAACTGGAGGGGAACATACAAACTCTTTGCAGATGTTGACCCTGGGATTTTAACCCAGGTCCCCAGCGCTTAAAGGCTGTAGTGCTAACCACTAAGGCACCGTGTCGCCCTATCATAGTTGATACATAGTTTATATGGTTGAAAAAAGACACATTTCCATCAGGTTCAACCAAGGAAGCGAAGGGATAGGATGAGGAAGGGATTTAACCCCTTAACGACCTGGCCCTTTTTAGTTTTTTCACTTCCATTTTTCACTCCCCACCTTCAAAAATCTATAACTTTTTTACTTTTACATAAAGAGCTGTGTGATGGCTTATTTTTTGTGTAACAAATTGCACTTCAAAGTGATGGTATTTAATATTCCATGCGATGTACTGGGAAGCGGGAAAAAAATTCCAAATGCAATGAAAATGGTGAAAAAACTTTTTCTTGTGGGCTTGGATTTTACAGCTTTCACTTTGCACCCCAAATGACATGTCCACTTTATTCTTTGGGTTGTTGAGATTGCAGGGATAACAAACTTGTATGTTTTATAATGTTTTCATACATTTACAATAATTAAAAACTCCTCTACAAATTTTTTTTTTTTTATTTTGCCGTCTTCTGGCGCCAATAACTTTTTCATACTTTGGTGTACGGAGTTGTGGTTGGTGTCATTTTTTGCGACTTTTGATGGCTTTTTCATTGCTATAAATTTTAGGATTGTACAATTTTCTTATCACTTTTTATAGATTTTTTTATATTTTTCAAAATGGCCATTTTCGAATTTGGGCGCTATTTTCTGCTATGTTGAAAAACGTAGTGAAAAACAGTTATTATATTATGATAGATCAGGTTATTTTTACTTTTACTATTTTTCAGACTCCCTAGGGTACATTAACCTTAGGTTGTTTGATCCATCCTATCATATACTGCCATACTACAGTATGTGGATTTTACTCCTCATTCATTACAATGTGCTGGTAGCACATTGTAATGAATGAGTTAAAACGAAGTAGCTAATGTAGTGCTAACACCGATTGCGGGTGTCACTGGTAAGCCTTTGCTGCAATATGCAACAAAGACTTACCGGCTTTGGAGAGGGCTCGGGCCAGTACGGCGCAAGTCGGAAGGGGTTAAGGGATACTATTTTATATTATAACAACACCATCAATATAATTTTGAAGGCATCTAGCCTCTTCCTGAAGCTCTCTGCTGCCCCTATTGTGACCAGCGCCGGAGGCAGATTATTCCACAGATTGAAAACCTTGCGGAGACAGTGCCCCCTTATCTTTTGATTTTATTTAACCTGGAACAACTTTCCACTTTTTTTTAATGGACCATTAATATATTTATATAAATTTAATTATTCATAAAAAATTTTAAAATTATCATTCATTATCAATTTAATAAATAATCAAATTTGGAATCTCCATTTTTGGTACATGACAAAAGCTTCAAGCTATAGTGATTTTACCAAATTATTATATGTGATTCCCCCTTTCACAATTTAATAAATAATCAAATTTGGAATCTCCATTTTTGGTACATGAGTACATTTTTGGTGAGTTTCAGCAGACTTTTGCACTTACTTTGCCTTAAAGTGTAACTGTAAAGCTATAGTGATTTTACCAAATTATTATATGTGATTCCCCCTTTCAAAGCTATAGTGATTTTACCAAATTATTATATGTGATTCCCCCTTTCATGCCTACTTTGTGCTGCTCGTCCTTTTCTTTTCAAAGTTATGGCATTTTCTATTCTGAAAGTGTTTGACAAAAATCTCTCACTAAGGGTGAAGTGGGCGGAGACTAATGTCTGTTAGTCTATGCCCTCATGCTGAGGGCAGTTAGCTTGCCCACAGATCCCATGATGCCCTGCGTTCTCTCTCAAAGTAATTTAGCATTAAATCAATTAAGTTTCCCAAGTGTAAATCCACTGATCACTGCACCGTGCACATACAGAATGTATATAGTGACAGCCTGACAGCTTCCATCACATGGAGGAGCAGGGGACATGTACAGCACATACAGAATGTATATGGTGACAGCCTGGCAGCTTCCATCACATGGAGGAGCAGGGGACATGTACAGTGCACATACAGGATGTATATGGTGACAGCCTGGCAGCTTCCATCACATGGAGGAGCAGGGGACATGTAATAAGTGGTAGAAATCATACGGACATGCAGTGTATAGCCTATGTGAGTGTAAGCACTAAGGGTTAATAGCTTATCTGGACAGAGCTGATACTGCTGATGACAAGGTGGGGGAAGTGAGCAGCATGAGGTGCACAGAGAGACAGAGAATGTTCTGTAGATGGAGGGACTGATAGGGAAAAGGGAGATCTTGCACCTCACTATTCTCTGCAGGAAACATTTGCATTCACACATCCAGCTCTGCTACATTTACTATCACATGACCACCTCCCCTGTGAGCAGGGAGCAGCAGCTCCTCCCTTCCCATGGAACCATCTGATAAGCTATGGACCATGACCATCTTCACCAGCCATTTTAAAACTGTTCTTCACTCCAAATACACAGTGATATCGAACACATGTAGACTTCTGTACATGGTCTTGTCACAGTAAAATGATGCCACAAACATCATGTCACAGAACAAGGATATTACAAAAATGTATACCAGACCAGAGGGAGTTGTATACAATGTTCAGGACAATTAACAATAAATTGGTTTCGAAAATGTTGGGAAGTTTGTTCATATCTACTAAACATAATATTTAAAGAGTCATGACCTGCTTGGTAAAGTGACTGATCTGAGTGTGGGGGTGGTGGTATAGTAGTTTAACCCCATTAAACTTGAATGGGACTGATCTGCAAACAAGCCAGGGCTGATTGTATACAAAATCACTGGTTTCTGAAGCAGAACTGGCACACACCAAATATTTTGTTGGATCCTCACTGTGGTAATAACACAAAATATGGCCATGATTTATTGATGGAAGCCCTCTTCCCTCTGATAGTTACATTTAGATTCAGCTTCATTCCAGCCAAAATTGCCACCACAGATAATGGAATATAAATGTATCTAATAATATGGACATAAATCATAAATAAGAGCACCCAATAATCCTGCAATCGTGAACATGCACTCCTCTTGCCTAATATGGGGTGAAAGATAAAGAGGTGCCCAATTGCACAAGTATTCCATGCTTCTGTCAAGCGATATGAAAAAAAATTACAAAATGGTAACTTACTAAGGGGAGGGGTAGTAGGTGAATATCATCTTCTCAGTGGACCTACAGAGAGGGGTGCTAAACCAGTGGGTAAAAACTAACCAGCCACGAAAACCCCTTTTGTCGGGTGTAAGGCTATCCTGAACCTTCACTGCCGATGAATCTCTTTTCACTAGCAAAGCGTATATTTGTTTTATTCAAGGAAAGAAAAAAAGCTCTAGAGGGCAATTTTTCTATTAAAAGAGAATTACATTTCATTAATTCAGAGACTAGCATTTCGGAACTAGAACATCTCTAACGTTCTATGTAGAACCGCATAGGGCGTGGATATGCATGTAACTTCTCTTTTATGGTATGTAATAAAAACGTGAATTTATCAGCTTGGAGTGCCGTATACAGCTTTTTTTTCCTTGGATTTCACATGGGCTCTCCGACAAGAATCCTTTGGGATCTGTGCACCGGATTACACCGATGAAAATGGTTCCACGTCTATACTGGTTCAAGTGAGTGAGCGGCATGCTTGAAACTTTTTGTATATTTGTTTTATTCAATTTTATTTTATAACTGTTTATGTCTGCATTGTGTGTATATTCTTTGTAATCCTTTTTTGCTGACAATTTTTTTGTCTGCACTGCACATCAGCGTACTAAATCTTTAAAACTTAATACGTCTCTGCTTGCAGTCTTACAGAACTTGACTTTCAAAAAAGATAGTGTTACCAATATCAATTTTAAGTAATTGCATAGCTAATAATGTAATCTGTAATTTAAGATTTCTAAATTGCTGATGGATTTATGTAGAAAGGTGCCTATTTGCCTTCTTATTATAATTTAATGAGAAAGATATAATTAGTGTCAGCTAAAGTTTCCGCTAAGGACTGTGCAAGTGCCAGGGTTAAGAGAGTAGAATCTATCTTGTGCAGGTGGGTGGAGCTTTATGTACTAAATTACGAGGCTCTGTAGCATAAGCACTTCCTTTGACAACAGCTGATGGGGGGGGTTACTTCACTCATCAATTTTGATACCTATGGAAAACCTGGACAAACGTTATAATCCAGTAAATGGGGGTGACCATCAATTTGGTTACAGTTAATGTTCCCAACAGCCTTTCATAATTGTCAGTCACTGAACAAAAGGCTTGAGAGTAAATACCCATTATTAGTAACCCCAACCAAGGGGCCCCACTATTATGCTAATAAGATACCCTAGCTGTAGAGAGTTAAACTTTTTAGATGCCTGAACAGAGTCAACACCTATTTAACGTCCTAATCACGCTTTTTTTAGGAGGTCAGTGGGGTGATTGTGTATGGGGGCCGGAAGGTTGTCATGTCCAGCCGGAAGCTGAATGCAGCGCTGCTCCGGCGGCCATGTTTGTTTACATGGCGCCCGGACCGGAGCGACAGCAGTGCTGGATACGGGAGGGCACCGGAAGGTAAGTACAGCTTTATTGTTTTAGGCAGCCCACTCCCGGCCACATATATTTTTTTTTTCAAAACTCGGACAACCCCTTTAAGGTTGAACTTTTATGTAAGTCAGAACAGGTATATTTTATAATTTTAATCCAGAAAAAAAATGTTTTGCCCCCTACATTTTATGCAGATATGGGAACAAGGTTTATTAATAAAACTTCATTACAGACACTTTACAGCTGATCATTGCAGTCTGGAACTAAAGTAAACTTCACCAGAGGTCACAATGGGGAGAGAGGTTCGTCTGTAACTAGCGGTCAGCAGTAAGTCAGGTGTTTTTAAGTCGGAGACTGCCTGTACACTTTGAAAAGTGCATAAATGATTAGCCATAAATTCCCTGCAATATGTATGTGCGAGATATTAACCTCCCACATCAAGGTAATATAATTATAGATCCTGCCATAAAGTCGCCATCTAGCACACCAGCGTAAATTACAGCGTAGCAGCAGCACTAGGAAAATACTCCTTTATTTCGTGCAAAACACCAGCTGTAACACTTCATAATTCTAAATGAATATATTAGTTTTACAAATGTAATCTTAACATCCCACTGCTGACATCAAAACGGGAAAAAGGCTACAAAGCCCGAACCACAGACTTCTGTGAAAACACGACAAGTGCATAACCTTCCGCATGTTACACAAATAAAGTAGGTATTAAAACCATATTAAAGTAATGAAAAAGTATGTGTGAACATTTCCATAGGAGTTCGAGTGTATCCATTCCTAGAACAGAGGGACAATAAGCCCCCCGTTCTGTATTGTTAATGGATGATCAAGGAAACCCAATATGACATCTAGTTATTTCTATAGATTTAGGCCAATTTTAGTTTATATCTTTATTAAATATAGATATTTTTCCTTTGCCCATGCTAACTTTGTCTGTTATTATCTGGGCCTTCTTCAGATATAAGGATATGGCTATATATTCTAGGGCTCAAATGACATTTTAAAGGGGTATTCCAGGAATTTATTTTGATTACCCATCTTTATAAAAGATTTGGGTGCAGTGGGGTG
Source organism: Engystomops pustulosus (assembly GCA_019512145.1). Lineage (NCBI taxonomy): Eukaryota > Metazoa > Chordata > Amphibia > Anura > Leptodactylidae > Engystomops > Engystomops pustulosus. The sequence continues at coordinate 249,830,321 of CM033642.1, read as the reverse complement.
ACACCTGGTGCCATAAGAACCCGAGTGATATCTTCTTCAGCTTCACAGACCCTTGATGTCCTATTCATTCATTACATTGGGGCAGATTTCGCGATCCAGCGGCGCCTTCTCTGCGGTGGATTCGGGTCTGGCCGGGATTCACTAAGGCAGTTCCTCCGACGTCCACCAGGTGCTTCGCTGAAGAGCATCGGAACGCACTGGAATACACCGAGGCCGGCTGAGTGAAGGTAAGTGCAAGCTCCGCGACACATTTTCCGTTTTTAAATGCGGTGGTTTTCCGAATCCGTCGGCTTTTCGTTCGGCCACGCCCACCGATTACCGTCGCACGCATGCCGGCGCGGATGCGCCACAATCCGATCGTGTGCGCCAAAATCCCGGGGCAATACAGGGAAAATCGTCGCAAATCGGAAATATTCGGGTAACACGTCGGGAAAACGCGAATCGGGCCCTTAGTAAATGACCCCCATTATCTGTTTATAGTATAGTCCAATTCAAGTGAATGGGGCTGAGCTGCAGTTCCAATTACAGCCACTAAAAAATGTCCGGTGCTGTGCTTATTAGGCTGTGAAGAAACAGCAGTCTCTTCTTAATTCCTTTCAGACCGCCTGCTGACTTTAGACCTGAGCGACGCAGCTCCAGAGTCTGCAACAACGTCTTTAGACGGCAGTTTTCTTCTGCTCATGTGCTACTCGCGGGAGTAGGACTCAGAGACCCTAGGGAGAAGGGAGATGTGGTTTATTATCACTTCCACTTTCTCCGTTCCTCACTACATACCGTTGTAGTAGCACAATGCAGAGAGGATCAGAGCCGGTGCTGCCGCCTGCTCTGTAAACGATGGCATGGACCCAGATCTAAAGAGGTTAGTCAGAGCTGCTAAGTCAGTTCTAAGTTCAGTTCTGATCAACATCAACCCTCACAGTGGGTAATTTCCCCCTGTAACGGGGGCTCTTATAGATACCCTGGTAACAGGGGAAAACTTGTCAAAAGTAAAAGTAAAAATAAAAAAAAACTGTGGAGATGTTCCCCAGGGGCTCTTTCATGATATCATGGGGGACATATAATGTAAAAACATACACACAAAAAAATATTCATAATACATTCACATAATACATTCCATTTTCCGTGTCATTTAGGGGTTAAAAGGAACCTGGCAGCAGAAATTGACCTAATAAATCAGTACCAGTATGATGTCAAGAATCAAAACACCTTCCAGATCATGTTTCTTTCATGACCAAGTGTGGTGGAATCATCGAGAAAATCTACTCTGAAGGGAGATGTAAATTAGTTGTATAACGTCAAGGAGGCGGAGATTTTAACACTGAAGTCAAGTTCTCTCTTCCTCAGAAAGCCCCCTTCACTGTAACTAATGGTCCTGCATCCAGAGACATCACTAACCAGATCTCTTGAAGTCAGAAGCATGATTTCAATTCCAGAGGAGGAGGCTTTCAGTGCTTCAGTTTTGAACTCTCCTCCTATTTAACTTTACACAACCAATTTAAAGCTCAATTCAAAGTTAATTTTCTGAATTATGCCACCACACTGAACCATGAAAGAGACAATAACTAGAAGGTGTTGCGCTGCTTTACAATATTCTGGAAGTGGTTTATAAGGTCAATTGCTGATGACAGGTTCCCTTTAAACCTGACCAGTGTAAAAATCCATGGTCAGACTACCAACCTATGAAGGATAAGTGATTGAATAAAAAAAATACTGGACTACTCCTAGTTGTTTTGCTGATTTCATGCACAAATATAAAAAACTTTGCTGTTTTATGCTGCACTCTTTGATAAGTTGAGTGTGTGTGGAGTGTAGGAGGAGTGTAAAGACTCACATGCTTTACTATAATTTACTCCAGAATCTGGTGTAAATCAGAGCACAAATCCATGATTATCCTAGATGGATAAATGTGACTTTCTGTAGCATGGGGTCAGAGATGCATCTACCTTCTCAAAAAATTAGGTATATCTAACTATAGAACAGAAGAGATTAAGAGCTTTTGTATATGTTCCTTCCAAATGTGTTTATTTATTTAGTATTAATATTGTGGCTTTTAACTTTTTTTAAAAACTTCTCTGAGATGGACATAAGGGATTTATGAGTAAGTGTCCCAAGTTTATCATACAAGATTTAAAGGGAATCTATCATCAGAAATTGGCCTAATATACAAGTACCAGTATGAAGGCATGCAGTTCTTGATCATGTTTGTTCATGGCCCAGCTTGGTGGCATCATCAACTTTGAAGTGAGATGTTAATTGGTTGTATAAAGTCAGAGAGGCGGAGAGTTTAACACTGAAGTCAAGTTCTCCCTGTCTCTGAACACATCCACTTATGTGATTGACATCATGTGCTGGACTTCAGGAGACCTGGTAAATAATGTCCATGATGCAGGACCATGGAGGGTGTTCTAAGGCAGGGAAAGCTTGACTTCAATGTTAAACCCTCCGCCTCCTTGACTTCATAAAACAAAGTAACATCTCACTTCTAAGTTGATTTTCTAGACTTTACCACCACACCTAATTATGAAAGAAACATACTGGTAGTGGTTTATTAGGCTTATTCCTGATGACAGGTTCCCTTTAATGGTAGATTTCCTTTAAGGTAGAAGTGAGCAGTGCATTGTGGGATCAAAGCAGCTTGGTCACATGACTTAAATTATAGCATTACAGGATTTTTGCCCATCACCATATACTTTTATCAAATCACTAGAAACATTTAGCACAATTACAAACTAGCTTTATTTTTAATTTATTTGTATTCTTTTTTATTTTATTATGTTTTATGTTTCCTTTTTTTTTGTTAACACCTAACTACAAGTTTTAAAAATGAGTCCATTTCCAAATTACAATTTACAATCTACTCAATGATATCTACTTTTTCCGTCAACAAAGACCCTAATCGTCTCAGACCCCCAGGATGAACGAGGTGAGTTTTTATTGAATCCAGAGATGTAGATGTCTGTTATGTATCACTGGATGTATTGTCTCTCATACTCGGGTTACACTCATTATATCATATGTAAAACAAAGTTCTAATTAGACGGTATTAGTCATCTTTGTTATTCTTTTTATATAAAATTTCTGGATTTTCTTTTAGAATTTCGTTAATTTTGTTACATTTTCGAAAACGTAAAAAATAAATTTTGCTAATTCTCGATTAAACAGACCTATGACAAATGAAGTGGCAATGGCAAAACCTCAAAAGATCTTATGTTTTTGTATTAGGTGTAAGAAGAGCTCCTATTTCCAGATTTCTTTGTTAATTTAGTGACTGTGAAAGTATCTGCCCCCTAACTCTACATCAATACAAAGCATTGCGCTGGGGGAAAGCATGTAAATCAGTTAGTGGAACAAACACTGCAATTTCCAACTATACTATTACAACCAGAAAAACCACCAAGATATTTTTTACTTGATGTTTACGCACAAAAACATTTAATTATGGTAACATAATCCGAGTCATTTTGGCTATCGGTCGTATTTCAAGGGCAACTATGTATTTTGTCAAATTGTGGCTTCAAATGCGTGTAGTAATTTAGCCACCGCACGCTCGCAAACATACGCAGCACAACTTCTTATCAGGGTTTGCACAGAAGGGGGAAGGTATTTAGAAAGGAATTGATGGCCTCTATTGTATTCTAGTGTTGTTCCCCAAGGTGCCGTGATTTGAAGTGTCAACAATCTAGCAGCTTAGAGGAAAGGAGAGCTAACACAGTAACGAAACAGTATGCACTGACAAGGACCACACAGGAAAGAGGCCGACATATGTAACAATCATCTGCAAGAAAGAAAATCGGACAAAAATATACAACTAAAATAGAGCATTTACTGGACAGACCAGGATCTTTGAAAAATCTGTACTGGGATAAAATTCATACAGCTAACTGGATGCAAAATATATCAACTCACTCTCATGTATGTCTCCAGGATTTCTCCCTAGCTGCACCAATTTTCTGGAATTGGTTATCTAGCAAACACCAGATACCAAGCTCCAGGCTTCTCTGCAGTCACTTCCACCTTGGACTTTGTAATAGAAAAAAATATACACTTGTATAAAGTTGTAGTTGTAGTAGTTCAATGTGAATGTGGTAAAAGATCTATTAAAGGGGTTGACCAGGACTAATCATTTGTTCATTTTACATAACATGTACTTATCACATATCATTTACATTAAAAAGATTGTGAGATAATAATAATTCTTTATTTATATAGCGCACACAGATTATGCAGCACTGCACAGAGATTGCCAAATCAGTCCCTGTCCCCAAGGGGCTCACAATCTAATCAACCTATCAGTATGTTTTGGAGTGTGGGAGGAAACCGGAGGACCCAGAGGAAACCCCCACAAACACGGAGAGAACATACAAACTCTTTGCAGATGTTGACCCCAGCTGCAAACCCAAATGTCACCTTATTCACAAATTGGTAGAAGGAATATTACAAGAATGGCAGAATGTTGGGTTATGAGGAAAAATGCTTATAAATATAAAGAATATAAATATTTAGTTATATAGAAAACAGTTACAAAACCAGCCACCTTCTTGGGCCAACATATTAAGGAGAAGTCCATGTTTGTGGAAAAGTATTCATGTGTTAGAAGCAGACTGAGAACAGAAAGATGGATGCTCTGTGATCACTGAAACGGCACCCACTAGACTTTCCCTACCTACTTACTTGAAAACTACCCTAGGCGGTAGCCAGTAACTTGGTGACAGTCCCTTCTTAATTCAATGAGATAGCAAAAGATTAGGACAAGGCTATCAAACGAATTAGAAAAGTCACAAGAGCTAAGTCAAAACCTAGAGGACTACAAAGTACCAAGCCAATAGACAAAGGGATAACCAGGAAGACAAGCAAACAGACCACAAGAAACATGATATAAACAAACCGAATCAACTTAAGAGTGGTCACGTCTGAGCTATAATAAGCAAGGATTGCTTTAGTACCTTTTATGTGATGTCATAATCCTATTCCAATGCTAATACAATAAGGATTCTGTCCATCATAGCAAATTAGCTGTTAGTAACCCAAAAAGAAGACTTATAAATGTGGTGTATAATTAATCAATGCTGCTAGTGAGGAATAGACCAATGTTCAGATAGTACAGTGTAAATCATCGCTGAGGATGATGCCGGCACAGATATTATAGCATGCCCGGAGATTGCATGGGTACTGCAAGTATACCTACCCAATCGGCAGCAGACTTCCTCTGATTGGAGGACATAACTCCAATCAGAAAGTTCTTAGGCCGGTTGCACACAAGCGAGTCCATTTTTTGCCCATGTATCTGCTAGCTGTGCTAATCTGAACCAAGACTTGCTGGACTTGAACTTGTTGGAACAAACTTGCTTGAAACTGCCCTTAGATGCTGTGATCCATGGTGACCAGACATTAGACCCCTTTAGGATTTAACCACATCCATAACATCAAAAAGTCTTATGTGTCTTTAAGTTCTCCTGAAAAGAACAAGCCGTAATACAGATCTTTTAATGAAAAATGTTAAACAATAAAAACAATGCACAAAGTAAAGTAGTTCTTGTATACTATAGTTACTGATAAAGCAGTTCACTGTATTTATGATGATATTCTACTAAGGGCGCCTATAAATAAAATAAATAAAAGTCTGACCATTTAATATAACAATCCTCCATATCTAATCGGGTGCATTAGGACGCAGCCAGTACCACATTCATTAGCTATTAAGTGCAAAATAGTAAAAGCAGATCTCTTATCCCCTTCCCATTATCTGTCTCACATCACTTCATCACTAGTCCTCGCTCTTAGTTGTTTGCCTCTTGAACTGTACATAACCCTCATTTGTACATTTTGGTCATTTACTATATGGAGGTTTTACCACACAGTTCTTATTTCTCTAGACTCCAGAACAGCAGATAATAACTCCTTCCCTCTGATCACTACCACATTGCTACTGGGAGGTGGTAGTGCTTTACCATAAAACATATCAGGCTTGAGACATTTTGTTTGCTTATCAACTTTTTCTACAGGAGCCGTTCTGGCAATTAGCTCCAACAGTGGCAAAAGGCAACACATTGGGGGGTATTGATTAAGGCTTTGCCACCATGCCAGTGGTGGAGAAGCCCTGAAATAAATGCAAATGCTATCTTATTGCTAGCACTTGTGATTATTTTCCTCTCTCCCTCACCTCCATGCCAGGGGGCGGGAAGGGGTGCCGGGGGAAGAGGGGATTAGGCCAACGCGGGGTGTTTCTGTCCTCTTTCTGTCACCTCCACGCCAGGGGATTGTGGACGGGTGGCGCATCTGGGGGGGATTGGGCTGCCGTGGGGCAATTGTGTCCTGTTTCTGTCATGTCCATGCCACGGGAGAGTAAAGGGGGGTGAGACTGATGGGGATTGGGCCAGCGCATGGTGTTTCTGCCCCCGTACCTGCACACTCACTACAGCCAGTGTGAATATTTGCAGGCTGCGTTTATTTCTAGGCCAGGTAGGGCCTCCGCCGGATACATTGTGATGCTACAATAAAAGGCTGCGCCGAATACTCAACAGCGTTATCATACGCCAAAGCATGTGTACGATAAATAACCCCCAATGAGGAGAATTCGTGAACCGCTTTTCTCTGTATTATTTGGCGATGTTTTCGGATTTTGCACAACATTTATAACGCAGACGTAAGTGTTTTTTGTGTGCAAAATAAAGATTAAAGATGGTCTAAACATACAGTTCTGTTATGATTAATGATGTATAACTGAGATGACATTTGAACTCTGTGTTTGCATGTTAATGGATAATTAATTACTGGGCAAGTAAATTGTGACTACGTATTTTAAAAATTGTATCCTTTTATAATTTTTCTCTTAACATTTGTAGATTGTGAATTTACATGAACTAATTTATAATATAAATAAATTGCCTCTATTTTACATTTGGATAATGTATACATAGTCCTTATTTTTTCCGAATAATATTGATTCTGGTTTGCGATGCAATCCACACGATACATCTGAATGCAGCCTTATGCATTGCTGTCCTACTTTCAAAGGTTTTTTGAAAGTACACAATCACGAGGCCAGAAACGGCCCAATCCAGCAGAGGCTGCACCCCGCCACGCCCACATGGCGTGAAGGTTGCTTAATTGCAAATGTCAGAGCAATTTCTTGCAGTGTGCAAGAAATTGCGATTTTATCAGCGCTTCCCTGCCAAAAAGTCAGAATAGAATCGCTGATAAATCTCCCCTAATATGCCTAGGTCCCCAGGCTACGGTCTCTGCTTTGTTGTTCCGGTACCATACAAAGACTACCTTCTAACTGGGCTAGCCAGAACATACAGTACCACTAAGTCCCAACAACAACTAGTACAGACGAAGCAGTTCCTGCAACAGATGTCACTCAGCTCTTCTAGTAACCGGAAAACTAGATGGACTAGATGTCCAGGGGTAAATGTGCCGCAACTCCTGTAACGTTTTAAGCCTTCTAAAAGTAGACTCCTCAGATGGCATTTAAAGGGACAGAAAAGCAGCCAGAAATTAGGTGGAAATTACCCATAAAACTGTAGAAGAATGGAAATGTAAGTTTTTTTGTAAGGTTTTTTTTTTTTTTTTTTTTAATTGGACAACGATTTTAATTAGAGCTGCATGGATCAATAGGAAGGGAGCTTCCTCTAGTGGCAGCCAAAGACATGAACTATTTTATCCCCACTTGGTTGCCTGAAAGAGAGATAATTTGCAGTTCCACTACCTGATCAGAGGGGGCCTTGTTGGGGCTGCTTTGGTTACCTTCTATAAGTGGGATCTTGGGCAGGAATTGAGAGTGGTAAGTAACAGAAAGATGACAGAGCGTATTTAAAGCTGAGTTTCATAGTTTTCCCAGAAACAGATACAAAGCAGAAATGGCTAATGTCTGATACAATGAAAAATGTGAGTTCCAGCCTTGTGTCTTTTATAACACAAACACTATCAATGCTCTCAACGCGTTTCGCGCACACTGCTTAGCTTAAAATGTCTTTGACATTCTGGATCTTTCTCGTGTTAATCAATCTTAATTTCATATTCTTAACCTGGACAGAAAAAGAGAATGTTTTTGTTTATTTCCTAAGTTTACAGCAATTCCGAGTAAGAGAAACATCTGCTGTAGACGGCCATAGTTTATTGTCTCAATTTGGAATCTGTTAGATGGTTACATTCACCCATCAACAATGTAATGCTCTCCAAATAAACAGGAATTTCTTTTACCACTGGTAAAATAAAGATACACAGAGCCGGAAAATATTCATATTTTATCAATTTACGTCTTAGCCCGAAGCTCGGTCTCATTATAAACGTAACCAGCCAACTGGCTCCCATGATGTTCATGAAGCAGGACGGTATATTTTATGTTGATATGTAAAGAGCTATTACGCTAAGTATGTCCATTAATAAAAGGGAATAATAAAAAGCCTGAGAGTTCCATAGAATTATACCGCGACGTACAGCTGCGTAATTATTTACAATTAATTTATGAATGTGTCCGGCCTTTGTTTTTTTTCTACAGGAAGGAACCGCAGGCTGCAAAAGGGATCATTCCATACAAAAAGCAGAATTTATAGCCAAAAGCATGCTTAATCCAGGTCCGCAAACGAAGCATATATAGTCTATTTAGAATATAGTTGGCCAGCTTAATGTATATTGATATATGTATAATGTGAAACCTCTGCTTAGATGCAGGTGCAGACATACAAGAGTCCATAAACAGTTTTAATGGAAGGTTAATAGCCTATGTGTTTTGTTGAGCTCACAACGCAACAGCCCCTCCATATAATATTATGGGTAGAAGAAAGCAGGCAGATATAGAGACGTAAAGGTTGGGCAACCACTTTATATTCCTTGAAGCTTTCTTATAGTTGGGCCTTTGGGTTCCCTTTTATTAAAGTATTAAAGTACTTGGCATCCGGTTATCCAGGATCATGTGTTCTTGAGTGAAGTATATCTCCATATAACTGGATAAAGGGAGGTTTGCCAAATCCACAACGTGGGTGAGAAAAACTATGAATATAATGTTATATGCTGGGTTATATTACTAAGTATTATACAAGCCCATTATGCTTTTAATATCCATAAGTTAAAGTAGGGCCAGAACTCCCAAAAATATTATAAGGATATCAATGTGGCAGATTTGAAAAATCGGATTATCTGTACAAGGGCCAACACATCAATAAATGTGCTGTTCCCCATCCTGATGTAGGTTGTAGCTTTTGATCAAGTAATGTAATGAATTGCTATCATGAGAAACTGAAGAGAAAGGGTCTCAATCCTATATTTTATAGCCACTCCCATATCAGTGGTTGGAAGGGTGTACCAAAGATATTGTATGATGCAGGGATTGTCATGTCTTCATCTGCCGAAAGCCAGCAAGACAGAGGATGTTACAGGAAGTCCTGAGTCCTGCTGCCCAGGTGTCACATGACCCATGGCTCCTAGATGCAACCATTGAACTTTATCAAAATAAATATAATATGGGAGACCCTATTGGGGTCATATACTTACCCCTCTGTTGGGGTCATATACTTAGCATTGTTATTTCATAATTTGTCTTATTCTTTAGACACAGTTAAAGGTGGTCATCATTGTACATAAAAAGGTCTGGTTGAGTTAAGCATTGGACTACCTGGCACTTTGCAAGGCAAGGTTGGCTAATATGAGGCAAGGGCATCAGAGTCACATGTTGTCACAAAACAAGATCACAAGATGTCACTTTGCTACAGATATTTCCTCCCTTAAAGGGGTGAGTTAACTGTATCAAACTTTAACAGGGTATGTATAAGACCCTAAAAGGGTCACCCATATTATACTTAACCTGTTAAATTTTGTTGTTCACAATCAGAAACCCTGTGTCATATGAGCAGCACTTAGGACTTCCTGTGGTATCTTGTGTCCTGATGCTTCCTGGTAGATGGAGATGGCCATGCAGTCATGTCCACTCTATCATAACCACTCCCATATCAGTTGATGGAGGGTTTCTCAAATGTACTTCACAGGAAGTCCCCAGTCCTGCAAACGATTACCGTAAATCTTTGTTAGGGTTATTTGAGGTTTTAGCACTAGGAGCTGCTTACTTAAGTAAGCAGCTCCTAGTGCCGTTTTTAAGGGTGACAGGTCCTTTTTAAATAAAGAAAGGATTGCCCTTTTGACTAAGTGTTCCTCTGGTTTTCACCTCTTCAGTTTATGGATCAACAGGGACCCCCAGCTTTCTACCTCTTAAAGTAGTCTCCATTCAGTGGCTGCTGATGCAGGCTGATCGGGGGAACAATATAAACACCAGGGTCTTTGGTAACAGTAGATGGAAAACAGAGGTCAAGAAAGACAATTAGACAGAGGTCAAATATGTGTATTCAGGGCACACAGTGGTGGAAGATTCTCAGGAACCGGAGAGCTAGTAACCTTATCTTCCCATGTAATAACCCTGGGTAAACTGTGCATGGGTGAATGGGACGGGTGCACCTGCCCACTCAAAGTCAGTAATTGCCGCACCATTAGTGTTACAAAATTGGATTTTGCAAAATTCTGTGGGATGGGAAGGAGGGGGGATCTTTATAAATTTGTTTCTATATATACAGGACACAAATTCATATGTGGAGATATGAAAAGGGTGCTTATTTTTGCACAATTGAGTAAAAAACACAGAAAGCTGCAAAAAAAAGAAACAAATGTAAGTCCCAAACTACGGATAAATGGCCCTTATGTCCATAGCAAGTCACTCTGTCCTGCTCCCTTGGGTTAGTAGGGATTTGGGTTTAAATATTATTTGAAGTAATATAATTGCACAATATTAAAATGTTTTTCATGAAAAGAAATGAACATGAAAATGAAATGCACACATTTTATATGATGAGACAAAAGAAGCCACTGAACTACTCTATAGTCATTGTTTCAGTGTCCTTCATTTGCAATGCTTTACTTTTGGCTCAGACAATAAATAGTATGACAACGGCATATGATGAATTCCTGTGGATCCTGGAGACCGGAAAGTCCTTGGATCTCTCCCCAAATGTGTGTCCTCTACAGCCAACTCTACTACATGTCATCACTTGTCATTTTCCATGTTACTCCAGCACGGAGGGCAGATGCACAATGTTGATCGACCTTGAAAATTTCATGAAAGTTTTATTAAAACAAATAATACAAACCTATACTAACTATAATGCTAAGTGGTTTAAAGTGCTTTACTACACAGGTTTAATGATATCAGCATTATATTTGTCAAATCATGTGACCTTATAATGAGAACATTGGGCACATTCAATGAGACTGGTTCAAACTACACTATGTGCCTGTGGGGCACCAGATTCAGGATATGTGGGGGAATCTGGCGCCCCCTGCACTGCTCCGACAGAGTTCACCAACTTTTTTTTTTGTGCACCTGTAACATGGTGCATGCAACACATTTCTGTTGGACTTTGTATGTTAAATCTGGCGCACAGTCCAACTGACCACCAGAATGCCCTCTACAGTGCAGAAATTTGTGTCACATGATGACTAGTGCAGCACAAAGTCGTCACGTGTCACACAAATCTGTTTTGGACTAGAAAGAAGGGCAAAGTCCAACAGAAAACTGGTGCACGGCTCTTAGTAAATGTGCCCCACTATGTCAATAATATAAAAAAATTGGAGGTATCGGTAAATAGTTTTAAAGGACATCTACCATCAGGATGAAGGATTGTAAACTAAGCACACTGACATACTGGTGTGTGCTCCATTTGCCAGGATCTGCTCTTCTCTAAGTTTCTTATGCTCCATGTTTTTAAGAAAACAAGGCTTTAAAAATTATGCAAATGACCTGAGGGACCCCAGGCTCCATTAACACCTCGGGCTCATTTGTATAATTTTAAAAGCCCTTTTTTGTAAAAACCATAAGAAGCTAAAAAGAGCAGATGCTGCCAGAGGGGGCACACATCAGTATGTTAGTGTGCTTGGTGTACAATCCTTCATCCTGGTGGTAGATGTCCTTTAAATAGAGAGATTCATTTAAAGGGATTCTTTACTTTGAACATACTCTACTTGTTAGAAGGTTCTTTAAATAATAAGTTCATAGCACATGGTCCTCTTGCTGGGATAGCTGGCAATCAGATATCAGTGGAAATAACCCCACAACGCCAGCGCCTCCATAGTCGCATTCTGTAGACAGAAGACAATGCTGGCTCCAGATGTTACAGCAGGTCAGTATTAAAAATCCCTAAAACATAATTCATTAAAAAGTAAGAGTGGAGACATCTTTACATCAAAAAGAGAATCGGAAGGTAAAAAACAGGGAACCAACCAACAAAGAATAAGAAAGTCTCTGTTCCATTCAGTGGGTGAAAGGGGGATTCTTATGCTTAATATCTATGGCATTTTCAGGGGTCCTCAAGAACCTGCACATATCTTGAGAATAAGTGACTGCTGACCCCTTTCCATGTCTGGACCGAACCAGAATTTCCTGAACATGAGTAGATACTCTCCATTCAAGGATATGGGCGCAATAAAAATAATCAAGTGTATAGACTCAGCCATTTTTGTTTCTACCATAGACCTCAATGGTTTTGTGGCGGAATTAGGCTTTAGAAATATTTGGTGTTGGAAATTACCAGTAAAGGTGTTTAAAATACTATACATTAAATATTTTTATTGATAAATGGTCCAAAAATACATTTAAAAAATTGTACAAATCTTGTATTTTCTTATTTCTCCCCCCCCCCCTGTGTTGATAAGATTCAGTTTAATGGGTAAAGCAAGTATTGTTCATTTTCCATAATTAATTGACTGTAAAGGAACTTCCAGAGTTGCGCACCTTACACAATTTCCTATGGATTCATATTAACTCCCTCCTGTGAATAAAGTAATATGGAGCCAACAAATGAATAAACGGATAGAAACGACATGTAGAGATGTAAATTAACATGCATGAATGACAAAGTGCTTGACAGCCTCAGGGGGCGCATTAATGTTATTGTAAACTTATTGGCTTCATGAGTAGTAGATTTTACACAGCATAAAATGGGAATTATAAATTACAGCTAAAAGCTGGCGGAAGAGTCATAATTATTGTTCTATTTTACTTCCTTTAGTACCAGGTAATTGCTGTTTAAAAATAAAAAAGAAAAGAAAAATTTTACTATTACTCTTAAGGTTTAAAGGGGTATTCCCACAAAGAAAAGTTTCTTAGATGTACTCAGGATAACAAAATAACACATTCTCTAATTCAATGTGATTAACAAAAATACAGCATTTCACAGATATAATTCCAATCTGTCTCTATCAGTCCAGGTGTACATAATTTTGGTTGTCCCTAGACCCAATCCTGGATCTTCTAAGTTTAGGGTTGGGTAAACATTAGAGATGAGCGAACATGCTCGTCCGAGCTTGATGCTCGTTCGAGCATCTAGCTTTGTCCTTTTATCTGGGCTTCTTCAGAATAATAATGGCTATATATTCTAGTCTCAACATGACAGTTTTTAAAGGGGTATTCCAGAATGAATTTTGATTACCCATCTTAAAGATTTGGGTGCATGTGTGACACCGACCTTGTGCCATAGAACCCGAGTGAGTCTTCTTCAGCTCACAACCCTGGATGTCCTATTCATTCCATGACGTGGGGCAGATTCGCGATCCATCGCGCCTTCTCTGCGTGGAATTCGTCTGGCCCGGGATTCCTAAGGCAGTTCCTCCGACGTCCACCAGTGCTATTCGCTTAAGACATCGAACGCACGGGAATACCCGAGGGACCGGCTGGAGTGAATGTAGTGCAAGCGCCCTACCACATTTTTCCGTTTTTAAACTGCTGTGGTTTTCCGAATCCGTCGCTTTTTCTTCGGTCCTCCGCCCCCCGTTAACCGTCTCAGCAACGCATGCCGCGCGGATGCGCCACAATCCGATCCGTGTTGCTCCAAAATCCCGGGCATCAGGGAAAATCGTCGCAAATCGGAAATATTCGGGTAACACGTCGGTGAAAACCAATCGTGCCTTATAATGACCCCCATTATCTGTTTATAGTCTATTCCATTCGATGAATGGGGCTGAGTGCGTTCCAATTACAGCCACTAAAACTTTCCGGTGCTGTGCTATTTAGGCTGTGCAGAACACCGTCTCTTCTTAATTCTTTCATACCGCCTGCTGACTTTAGCCCTGAGCTAACTGCAGCTCATAGTCTTCAACAACGTCTTTAACGGCAGTTTTACTTCTGCTCAGGTGCTACTCCGCTTAGTAGACTCAGAGACCCTATGGAGAAGGGATTGTGGTTTATTATCACTATCACTTTCTCCTTTCCTCCTACATACCGTTGTAGTAGCCAATGCAGAGAGGATCAGAGCCGGTGCTGCCCGCCTCTCTGTAAACATGTCATTGACCCAGATCTAAAGAGTTATTCAGAGCTGCTACGTCTTTCTAAGTCGTTCTGATCAACATCAACCCTCTCACAGTGGGTAATTTCCCCCTGTAGATCGTGGGCTCTTATATATACCCTGGTCACAGGGACACTTTTCAAAGTAAAGTAAAATAAAAAATAAAAAACTGTGGAGATGTTCCCCAGGGGGCTCTTTCATGATATCATGGGGGACTATAATGGTAAAAAACATACCACAAAAAATATCATACTACATTCACATATACATTCATTTTCCGTGTCATTTAGGGGTTAAAAGGAACCTTGTCAGCAGAATTGACCTAATAAATCATTACAGTCTGATGTCAATAACAAAACAACCTTCCGACATGTTTCTTTCATACAAGTGTGGTGGACTCATCGAGAAAATCTACTCTGAGGGAGATGTAAAATTATGTTTGTATAAAAAACGTCAAGGGGCTTAGCTTTCCTTATAACCCTGAAGTCAATTCTCTCTTCCTCAGAAAGCCCCCTTCCGTAACTAATGGTCCTCTGCATCCAGAACATCACTCTACCCATATCTCTGAAGGTCAGAAGCAGGATTTCAATTCAGAGGAGGATTCTTTCATGCTTCGTTGTGACATCTCCTCCTATTTAACTTACACAACCAATTTAAAGCTCAATTCAAGTTAATTTTCGGAATTATATGCCACCTACATCTTAACCATGAAAGCCGACCATAACTAGAAGGTTTTGTTGCGCTGCTTTACAAATATTCTGGAAGTGGTTTATATAAGGTCATTGCTTGATGACAGGTTCCCTTTCACCTGACCATGTAAAATCCTGGTCAACTAAGACTACCAACCTACTATGCAGGATAAGTGATTGAATAAAAAAAATACTGGACTATACTCCTAGTTGTTTTGCTGATTTCATGCACAAATATAAAAACTTTGCTGTTTTATGCTGCACTCTTTGATAAGTTGAGTGTGTGTGGAGTGTAGGAGGAGGTGAAAGAACTCACCTGCTTTAAACTATAAATGTACTATCCATAATTCTGGGTAAATCCATAGCACAAATCCATGATTATCCTAGATGTAAATGTGACTTCGTAGACATGGGGTCATAGATTCATCTAACCTTCTCAAAAAATTGGTATATCTAACTATAAACCGAAGAGATTAAGACTTTGTAGATGTTCCTTCCAAATGTGTTTATTTATTTAGTATTATATTTGTGGCCTTTTAACTTTTTTTTTAAAACTTCTCTGAGATGGGGACATCAGGTATTTATGAGTAAGTGTCCCAAGTTTAATCATACAAGATTTAAGGGAATCTTCAATCAGAAATTTGCCTAATATCCCGTACCAGTTGAAGGCTTTCATTTCTTGATCATTTTGTTCATGTTCATGGCCCAGCTTGTGGCTCATCACTTGAAGTGAGAGGTTAATTGGGTTGTATAAAGTCGAGAGGCTGAGAGGTTTAACACTGAAGTCAGTTCTCCCCTGTCTCTGAACACATCACTTTATGTGATGGACATCATGTTCTGACTTCAGGAGACCCTGTGTAAATAATGTCCCATTATTCAGGACCATGGAGGGTGTTCGAAGCAAGGAAACTTTAACTTCCATGTTAAACCCTCGCCTCCTTGACTTCATAAAACACCCAAGTAACATCTCACTTCTAATTGATTTTCTAGACTTTACCACCACACCTAATTAGAAAGAAACATACTGGTAGTGGTTTATTAGGCTTTTTCTTATGACAGGTCCCTGTGGGATCAAAGCGCTTGGTCACATGACTTTAAAATATAGTCATTACAGGATTTTTGCCCATCACCATATACGTTTATCAATCCTAGAAAAATTTAGCCAATTACAAACTAACTTTTATTTGTTGATTTATTTTTAGTCTTTTTATTTTATGTTTCTTATGTTTCATTTTTTTTTTAAACACCTAACTACAAGTTTAAAAATTATCCCTTTCAAATTTCCATTTCAATCTAACTCCTCAATGATATCTATATCTACGTTTTCCAGTCTACAAAGACCCTAATCGTCTCAGACCCCCAGGATGAACGAGTGAGTTTTTATTGAATCCAGAGATGTAGATGTCTGTTATGTAAATCACTGGATGTATTGTCTCTCATTCTCGGTTACACTCTTATATCATATGTAAAACAAAGTTCTAATTAGACGGTATTAGTCATCTTGTATTCTTTTTACTAAAATTTCTGATTTTCTTAGAGAATTTCGTTAATTTTTTCGCCTTTTCGAAACGTAAAAAAAATAAATTTTGCTAATACTCATTAAACAGACTATGAACAATAAGTGGCAATGCAAAACCTCAAAATCTTCCTGAATGTTTTTTTGTATTAGGTGTACAGAAGAGCTCCTATTTCCCGTTCCAGATTTCTTTGTTAATTTAGTGACTTTGAAAGTATCTGCTCCCCAACTCTAACAATCATACAAAAGCGTCGTGGGGAAAGCATGTAAATCAGTTGTGGAACAAACACTCTGCAATTCCAACTCTACTATTACAACCAGAGAAACCACCAGATATTTTTTACTTGATGTTTATGCACAAAACATTTAAATTATGGTAACATAATCCCAGTCTTGTGGCTATCGTCGTAGTTCAATTCAAGGGAACTAGGTATTTTGTCAAATTGTGGTTTCAAATGCCGTGTAGTAATTAGCCCCGCACCTCGCAAACATACGTACGCAGTCAGAACTCTTATCAGGTTTTTGCACCGAAGGTGAAGGTATTTAAAAAGGAATTGATGTCCTCTATTGTATCTAAGTGTTGTTGTTCCCCAGGTGCCGTGCTTTGAATGCACCAATCTTCAGCTTAGAGGAAAGGAGAGCTCTGCAAACAAAGACAAAGTAACGAAACTGTATGCACTGACAAGGACCACACAGGGAAAGAGGGCCGGACCCAATAGTAACAAGCATCTGCAAAAGAAAGAGAAAAGGACAAAAATATACAACTAAAAAATAGAGCATTATACTGGACAGACCGGGATCTTTGAAAAATCTGGTACTGGGACTCAAATTTTTATACAGGTACACGATGAAACAAATATATCAAACTCACTCTCATGTAGTCTTCCAGGATTTTCTCCGCTCTGCCACTAATTTTCTGGAATTGGTTATCTAGCAAACCCACAATACCAACCTCCAGGCTTCTCTGCAGTCACTATCCAATCCACTTGGACTTTGTTTAATAGAAAAAAATATACACTCTGTATAAAAGTATGTAGTTGTATAGTTTCAAGAGTGTGAATGTGGTAAAGATCTATTTTAAAGTGGTTTGACAGGACTAATCATTTGTTCAATTTTACATAAATGTACTTATCACATATCCATTTACTTAACAGATTGTTGAGATAGATAATTTAAATATTTCTTATTTAATATGTGCACACAGATTACGCAGCGCTGCCAAAGAGATTGCCAAATCGGCGGTCCCCTGCCCAGAACATGGGGCTCACATCTAATCAAACCTCAGTATGTTTTGTGGAGTTGGGAGGAAAACCGGAGGACCCGGACCGGATGGAAACCCACCAAAACACAGAGGAAACATACAAACTTTTTGCAGATGTTGACCTGGATGGAGGACTTGGAAACCCCAGCCTACAAAGTGTAGTGCTAACCACTAAGATAGATAATGATTATGCTAGATTATCCTCGTGGAGTCATGTGATCCTGTACTGAGATTATTTTAAATATTTGGCAAACTAGTAAACTAGACCTGACAACACACCAAGTGAATGTACCAGATACTGTTATCTTCTCCTCTAATTTTTTCAACTTTCAGCTATCGTCAGGAGAGTTTACCAAGGACTTGGGTAGGAAGTATATGGTGGGTGGGACAGTAGGTCCTTGCTAAGCCTCAGCATGCCAATGAAAAGGGTAAACCCATAAATACATGTGGTGTCCCTGAAATACATTTTTTATGGTCTCAGTATTGGTCATTCTCAAAAAGGATTTTTTTAAAGCTGTTTGTTCATACTGAAAAGGGTTAATGTCCCTTTATAATCACATGCTGTGCACACTGAAAATGGGCAGTAATAAACTGTGCAGGGAAACAACCCCAGCTGGAAACCCAAATGTCACCTTATTACTCTGTGCATCATCTGGATTGGCAAACGGCAACCCACTAACTTTCCCTACCTACTACCTTGAAACTACCTAGGCGGTAGCCATACTTGTTGGACCGTCCCCTACTTAATTTTCATATGAGATAGCAAAAGACAAGATGAGGGACAAAGGCTAACAAACGAATTTTAGAAGAAAAGTCAACAAGAACTAGTCAAAAACCTAGAGGACTACAAAAGTACCACAGCCGATATAGAGAAAGGATAACCAGGAAGAAAACAGCACAACAGACCACAAAAATAAACCAATGATAAACAAACCGGACTACACTTAAGAGTGGTCACGTCTGAGCTAAATAAGCAAGGATTGCTTTAGTACCTTTTATGTGAGAGTCATAATCCTATTCCAATGGCATATACATAAGGATGTCTGTCCAATCTATGCAAATTAGGCTGTTAGTAACCCAAAAAAGAAGACTTATAAATGTAGGTTTGTATATTAATCCAATGCTGCTAGTGAGGAATAGTACCAATGTTTCATATAGTACACGTAATGTAAATCCTCCGCTGAGGATGGAGCATGCCGTGCAAGATAATTATATGACATGGGCCGGAGATTGCATGGGTACTGCAATTGTATACCTACCCAATCGCGTCAGGCAACTTCCTCTGATAGAAGATATAACTCCAATTCAGAAAGTTTCTAGGCCGGTTTGAACACCAACAAGTCCCCTTTTTTGCCCATGTATCGCACTGTACTAATCTGAACCAGACTTGCTGTCCTAACTTGTTGGAACAAAACTTGCTGAAAACTGCCCTTACGATGCTGTGATCAATGGTGACGCATGTTGACAAAGTGTCTCTTTGGACTGCCATCTACAGATGCCCATTAGACCCCTATTTAGATTTTTTACCCACATCCTAAAACATCAAAAAGTCTATGTGGGTCTCTTTATAGTTCTCCTGGAAAAGAACAAGCCGTATACAGATACTTTGTAAATTGAAGAAAATGTTTTTAAACAATAAAAACCAATGCCACAAAAGTAAGTAGTTCTTGTATATATAGTATGATAAAAGCAGTTCACTAATTTTGATGATATTTCTCTAAGGGGCGTCTATAAATAAATAAAATAAAAAGTTGGACCATTAATATAACACCTCCATATCTAATCGGGTGGCAATTAGGACGCAGCCAGTACCACATTTCATTAGCTTTAAGTGCAAAATATAAAAGCAGATCTCTTATCCCCTTCCCATTATCTGTCTCACATCAGCTTCATCACTATCCTCCTCTTAGTTGTTTGCCTCTTGACTGTTCATAAAACCCTCATTTTACATTTGTGGTCATTTACTATATGGGGAGTGTTTTACCACACAGCCGTATTTTTTTTCTCTCTAGACTCACAGACACAGATAATAACTCCTTCCCTCTGTCACTACCACATGCTACTGGGAGGTGGTAGTTGCCGTTGTACCATAAAAACAAACATAATCAGGCTTTGAAGACATTTGTTGTTGCTTATCAACTTTTTTCTACAAGAGCCATTTTGGCAATTATCAGTCCAATTTCCTCCACACGTGGCAAAGATGGCACACATTGGGGGGTATTGATTTAAGGCTTTGCCCATGCCAGTTGTAGTTAGAAAGCCCTGAAAACATTGGCCAATGCCAGCTTATTGATAAGCACTTGTGATATTTTCCCCTCTTCCCTCCCCTCCATGCCAGGGGGTTGGTGTAAAAGGGGTGGCACGAGGCAGGGATAAAGGCACAACTCGGGGTGTTTGTTCTGGTACTCTTTCTGTCACCTCCTTCTGCCAGGGGGATTGTGATGGTTGCGCATCTGCTGTTGGTTGGTGCTGCCGTGGGGCAATTATGTGCTCACTGTTTCTGTCATTCCATACACGGGGAGAATAAGTAAAGGGGGTGAGACTGAGGTGATGGGGATGGGGCCACCAGCATGTGTGTTCTGCCCCCGTACCGGCAACACTCACTGTAGCCGGCTGATATTCACTGCGTGATTAATTTCTAGGTCTAGGTAGGGCCCTCATCGCCGGATTACATTAAGATGCTACAATAAAAGCTGCGCGAATTACTCACACAGGCGCTACACATAACTCCAACGCATGTGTTGATAAATAACCCCCTATGAGGGAGAATCGTGAACACGTTTTTTTTCTACTTGTAATTTATTTGTGAAGTTTTTTTTAGTTTTTGGATTTTGGGTTGCAAATATGGCGCTACTACAAAGATTAAAGATGGTCTAAAGCATACAACGTTTCGTTACTGTTTATTATCGATGATGTATACTGAGAATGACATTTTTGACACTCATATCTGTGTTTGCTGTTATATTGATGGATAATTAATTACGGGACAAGTAATTGTGAATACATATTCTAAAACTTGGTATCCCAATATATCTATAATTTTTCGCTTACCATTGTAGATTGTGATGTTACAGGAACAATTTATAATATAAATAAATGAATGGCCCTATATTTTACATTTGCCTGACAGGGACGCATGTGCCCAACCCACTCCAGCAGGGGCTGCCAACCACCTTCATTTGCCCACCATTGAACATGGAGTGTTGCGTAGTCACAATGTCATTGCAATTCAGTGCAGTGTGCAAGAAATTGCCGATTTTATCAGCGCTTTCCCCGCCATAATAAGTTGGTACAAATCGCTGATAAATCTCCCCTATATGCCTATGGTCCCTGGGATTACGATCTCCCTGCTTGTTGTCCGCGTAACCATACAAAACTTCAATGACTAGCCTTCAATACATCCAGCTCAGAACACAGTACCACTAGAGTCCAACAACACTAGTACAGACGAAGCAGTTTCCTGCCAAACAGATGTCCACTTCTTCTGTGACGGAGACGATAAACTCAATGGACTAGATGTCCCATTAGTTTGAATCTTGCCACAACTCCTGTAATGTTTTTTAGCCTCGTAAAAGTTAGACTCTCAGATGGCCTTTAAAGGGGAAGCAACAAAAACTTCCAGACCATTAGGTGGAAATTACCCAGAAAGAAAATGTAAAAAATGGAAATGTAAGTTTTTTGTAAGGTTTTTTTTTTTGTTTGTTTTTGTTTTTTAGTTGGACAACCATTTTGAATTGCGCTGTGACGGATCGACAGGCTCTAGAAAAAGAGAATTTGCAAGTTCTCTACGATAAGACAGAGGGGCCTGTTGGGGCTGCTTTGGTACCTTCTATAAGTTGGGATCTGGGCCAGGAATGAGACTGCATAACTAACAGAAAGATGACAGGCAAATCTTAAAGCTGAGTTTTCATAGTTTTCCCGAAAGAAAAGGAACAGATACAAAGGCAGAAATGGCTGATGTCTGAATATAAAATGAAAATGGTTGAGTTCCAAGCTTTGTGTCTTTCAAAACACAAAACACTATCAAATGCTCTCGCAACGCGTTTGCGCAACTGCTTAGCTTAAATGTCTGTTGACATTCTGGATCTTTCTCGTGTTAATCAATCTTATTTCATTATTCTTAACCTGGACAGAAAAAAGGAAGAAAGATGTTTTTGTTTGTTATTTCCCTCACAGTTTACAAGCCATTCCGATAGAGAACATCTGATGTAGACGCCCATAGTTTATTGTCTCAATTGGAAATCTGTTAGATGTTCATTCATCACCCATCAAACATTGTAAGCTCTCAAAATAAACACGGAATTTCCTTTTGACCACTGGGTAAACTAAAGATAACAGCAGCGAGGAAAAATATTCTATTTTATCAATTTACGTCCTTTGCCCGACAGCTCGTGTCTCAATTATAAACGTAACCAGCCAACTGGCTCCCATGATGTTCATGAAGCAGGAGGTATACTTTATGTGATATTGTAAAGAGCTATTACGCTAAGTATGTCCATTGTACCTAAATAAAAAGGGAATATAAATAATAACAAGCCTGAGAGTTCCATAGATAGAATATACCGCGACGTAACAGCCTGCGTAATTATTTACAATAATTAATTTAGAATGTGTCCGGGCCTTTGGTTGTTTTTCTACAGGAGGAAACCTACGCAGCTGCAAAAGGGATTCATTCCATACAAAAAAAAGCCAAAGCAATTTATAGCCAAAAGAAAGCTGCTTAATCCAGTCGCAACGAAGCATATATAGTCCCATTTAGGAATATAGTGGTGGCGCAGCTTAATTGTATATTGATTATATGTTTAATGTGAAACCTTGCTTACGATGCAGGTTGTCAGGCTGATTCAGACATACAAGAGTCATAAACAGGGTTTTAATGGAAGGTTATATAGCCTATGTGTTTTGTGAGCGTCACAACCTAACAGACCCCCTCCATATAATATTATGGCTGGTAGAGGAAAGGGCATGCCAAATTATTTGGAGACGTAAAGGTTGGGCACCACTTTAATTCCTTGAAAGCTTTTCTTATAGTTGGGCCTTTGGGTTCCCCTTTTAAAGTATTAAGTACTTGGCACTCCGGTTATCCAGGATCTGTGTTCTTGAGTGAAGTATATCCTCCATATAACTGGATATAAAGGGAGGTGTCCAAATCCACAACGTGGGTGAGAAAAAACTATGAATATAATGTTATTGCTGGGTTATATTACTAAGTATATTCAAAGCCCCATTTAGGCCTTTTAATATCCATAAGTTTAAAAGAGGCAGAGCTAGAAGCAGAACTCCCAAAAATATTAAGAAGATAATATCAATGAAGGCAGATTAGAAGAAAATCGGATTATCTGTACAAGGGCCAACACATCAAGATAAATTCGGCATGTTCCCCATCCTGATGTAGGTTGTAGGTTGTTGACTTACAAGTAATTGTAATGAATGCTATCATGGAGAAACTGAGAGGAAAGGGTCCTCAATCCTATATTTTATGCCACTCCCTATCAGTGGTTGAAGGGTTGTACCAAAGATATTGTTCATGATGCGGGATTGTCATGTCTTAATCTGCCGGCAAAAGGCCAGCAAGACAGAGGATTGTTTACAGGAAGTCCTGAGTCCTGCTGCCCAGGTGTCCACATTGACCCATGGCTCCAGATGCAACCATTGAACTTTATTCAAATAAATTATATGGGAACCCTATTGGGGATATATACTTACCCCTCTGTTTGGGTCATATACTTAAAGCTTGTTTTTTTCATATTTGGTCTTTCTTTAGACACCAGTTAAAGGTTTGGTCATCATTGTACATAAAAGGTCTGGTTAGTTTAAGCATTGTGACTACCTGGCACTTTGCAAGGCACGGTTGGCTAATACTGAGTCAAGGGCATCAGAGTCACGGTTTTGTCACAAAACAAGATCACACAGATGTCCCTTTGCTACAGATCTTTCCTCCCTTAAAGGGGTGAGTTAACTGTATCAAACTTTAACAGGGTATGTATAAGGACCCTAACAGGGTCACCCTATTATACTTAACCTGTTAAATTGTTTGTTCACAATCAGAAAACCCTTGCGTCATTGAGCACGCACTTAGGACTTCCTGTAGTACTTGTGTCCTGATGCTTCCTGGTAGATTGGAGATGGCCATGCAGTCATGTCCCTCTATCATAACACTCCCCATTATCAGTTGATGAGGTTTCTCAATGTGACTTCACATCACGGAAGTCCCATCCCCACAGGTCCTGCAAACGATTTACCGTAAATTCTTTGTTAGGGTTATTTGAGGTTTTAGCACTAGGAGCTGCTTACTTAAGTAAGCAGCTCCTAGTGCCAGTTTTTTAAGGGTGACAGGTCCTTTTTTAAATAAGAAAGGATGCCCTTTTGACTAAGTGTTCCTCTGGTTTTCACCTCTTCAGTTTATGGACACAGGGACCCCCCAGCTTTCTACCTCTTAAAGTAGTCTCCATTCCAGTGGCTGCTGATTGATGCTGATCGGGGGAACATATAAACACCTAGGGTCTTTGGTAACAGTAGATGGAAAACAGAGGTCAAGAAAAGACAATTGACAGGAGGTCAAATATGTGTATTCAGGCACACACATTGGTGGAAGATTTCTCAGAACCGGAGAGCTAGTAAAACCTTATCTTCCCATGTAATAACCTCGGGTAAACTGTGCATGGGTGAATGGACGGGTGCACCTGCCCACTCAAAGTCAGTATTGCCGCACCATTAGTGTTTACAAAATTGGAATTTTGCTAAATTCTTGTGGGATGGGAAGGAGGGGGGATCTTTATAAATTTGTTTCTATATATACAGGACACAAATTCATATGTGGAGATATGAAAGGGTGCTTATTTTTTTGCACAATTGGAGTAAAAAACACAGAAGCTGCAAAAAAAGACAACAAATGAAGTCCCAAACTTCGGATAAAGGGCCCTTATGTCCATAGCAAGTCACTCTGTCCTGCTCCCTTGGGTTAGTAGGGATTTGGGGTTTAATATAATATTATTTGAAGTAATATAATGCACAATATTAAAATGTTTTTCATGAAAATACATACATGAAAATGAAATGCACACATTTATATGATGAGGACAAAAGAAGCCACTGAACTACTCTATTAGTTATTGTTTCAGTGTCCTTCATTTGCAATGCTTTACTTTTGGCTCAGACAATAAATAGTATGACAACGGCATATGATGAATTCCTGTGGATCCTGGAGACCGGAAATTCCGTGATCTCTCCCCAAATGTGTGTCCCTACAGCACACTCTACTAACAGTCATCACTTGTCATTTCATGTTTACTCAGCACGGAGGGCAGATGCACAATGTTGATTCGACCTTGAAAATTGCATGAAAGTTTTATTAAAACAAATAATACAACCCTATACTAACTATATGCTAAGTGGGTTTAAAAGTGCTTTACTACACAGTTTAATGAATATCAGCATTATATTTGTCATCATGTGACCTTATAATGAACATTTGGGGCACTCAATGAGACATGGTGTCAAACTACACTATGTGCCGGTGGGGGCACCAGATTAGGATATGTGGGGGGAATCTGGCGCCCCCTGCACTGCTGCCCGACAGGTTCAACCAACTTTTCTTTTTTTGTGCACCTGTACCATGGTGGCATGCACAACATTTTCTGTTGGACTTTTGTTTTTAAAATCTGGCGCACAGTCCAACTTACCACCAGAATGTCCTCTTCAGCGCAGAAATTTGTGTCGCATGATGACTAGTCAGCACAAATCGTCACGTGTCACACACAATCTGTTTTGGACTAGAAAGAAGGGCAAGTCCAACAGAAAACTGGTGCACGGCTCTTAGTAAATGTGCCCACTATGTCAATAATATAAAAAAATTGAGGTATCGTAAATATTTTAAAGGACATCTACCAATCAGGATGAAGGATTGTAACTAAGCACACTGACATACTGGTGTGTGCTCCATTTGCCAGGATCTGCTCTTCTCTAAGTTTCTTATGCTCCATGTTTTTTAAGAAACAAGGCTTTAAAAATTCTGCAAAACGGACCTGAGGGACCCCCAGGCTCCATTAACAAACCTCGGGCTCATTTGTATAATTTTAAAGCCCTTTTTTTGTAAAACCATAAGAAGCTAAAAGAGCAGATGCTGCCAAGGGGGCACACACCAGTATGTAGATGTGCTTGGTGTACATCCTTATCCTGTGGTGATGTCCTTTAAATAAGAAGATTAATTTAAAGGGATTCTTTACTTTGACATACTCTACTCTTGTTAGAAGGTTTCTTTAATAAAGTTTCATAGCACATGGTCTCTCTTGCTGGGATAGCTGGCAATCAGATATCAGTGGAAATAACCCACAACGCCAGCCGCCTCCATAGTCCGCAATTCTGTAGACAGAAGACAATGCTGGCTCCAATGTTTACAAGCAGGTCAGTCATTAAAAATCCCTAAAACATACCATATATACTCGTGTATAAGCCGAGTTTTCAGCACAAAAAATGTGCTGAAAACCTAATCTCGGCTTATACACGAGTTAATAAAAAAAAAAAAAACATGAGTTTAATTAAAAAAAAAAATTATACTCACCCTCCGCTCCCGGTCCTCGGCGGCCGGCTCCTGGTCCTCGGCAGCAGCTCCCGATCTCTGCGGCGGGCTTCTCTCTCGATCTTCACGTGCCGGGAAGTCGCGGCTAGTATGCGACTTGCCGGCGGGCGCACAAATGATGTAGCGGTGTCGCCGTGATGACGTCATCAGCGGCGACACCGCCGCATCGCACTGTGCGCGCCGCTGGTCAAGTCGCATGGACGCGACTGCCGGCCCGTGAAATCTAAGGAGAAGCCGCCACAATAGATCGGGAAGCTCCGCCGCGGACCGGAGCCGCGCCGCCCAGGACCAGGAGCCGCCGCCGAGGACCAGGAGCCGCCACTTCAAAATCAAGGTGAGTATCGTCGGGGGTTGAGTATTATTTATTTTTTTTTATACTGAGGGCACTGTATACTTTTTGGGGCAGGCTGTATACTTTTTGGGGCAGGCTGTTATACTTTTTCTGTGGGGGCAGTGCTGTATCTTTTTGGGGGCAGGCTGTATACTCTTTTGGGCAGGCTGTAATACTTCATTGGGGGCAGGCTGTATACTTCATGGGTGGCATGGCTGTATACTTCATGGGGCAGGCTGTATACTCGGATTATACTTATGGGGGGCAGGCCTTTATACTACTAGGGGGCAGGTGCTACTGGAGCTGTATACTACAGGGGCTAGCTGCTGGTTACTACACTACCTACTAATGTTTATCTCGAGTCAATAGTTTTCTTCCCATTTTTTTGTGGTAAAATTAGGGTTCTCGTGCTATACTCGGTCGGCTTATACTCGAGTATATACGGTAATTCATTAAAAAGTAAGAGTGGAGACATCTAATCAAAAAGAGGAAATCGGAATGCAAAAACAGGGAAACCAACCAACAAAGAAATATATCTCTGTTCCATTCAGTGGGGTGAAGGGGGATTCTTATTGCTTAATATCTATGGCTTTCAGGGGTCCTCAAGAACCTGCACATATCTTGAGAATAAGTGAATGCTGACCCCCTTTCCATGTCTGACGAACCCCAATTTCCTGAACATGAGTAGCCACTCTCCATTCAAGGATATGGGCGCAAATAAAAATAATCAAGTGTTAGACTCAGCCATTTTTGTTTCTACCGTAAGTCCTACAATGGTGTTTGTGGCGGAATTAAGACTTTTAGAAATATATTTGGGTGTTGGAAATTACCAGTAAAGTGGTTTAAAATACTATACATTAAATATTTTTATTGATAAATGGTCCAAAATATACATTTAAAAAATTGTAACAAATCTTGTATTTTTCTTATTTCCTCCTCCCCCCCTCCCCTGTGTTTGATTAGATGTCAGTTTAATGGGTAAAGCAAGTATTGTTCTTTTCCATAATTAATTGACTGTAAAGGAACTTCCAGAGTTTGCCCTCACCTTTACACAATTTCCTATTGATTCATATTCAACTACCTCCCTCCTGTGAATAAAGTAATATGGAGCCCAAATGAAAAAGCGATAGAAACGACATGTAGAGATGTAAATTAAACATGCATGATGACAAAGGTGCTTGACAGCCTCAGGGGGCGCATTATGTTATTGTAAACTTATTGGCTTCATGGTAGTATATTTAACGCATAAAATGGGATTATAAAATTACACGCTAAAAAGCTGGCGGAAGATTCATAATTATGTTCTATTTTACTTTCCTTTAGTACCAGGGTAATTGCTGTTTAAAAATAAAAAAGAAAAGAAAAATTTTACTATTACTCTTAAGGTTTAAAGGGTATTCCCACAAAGAAAGTTTCTTAGATTACTCAGGATAACAAAATAATACACATTCTCTAATTCAATGTGATTAACAAAATAACAGCATTTCACAGATATAATTCCAATCTGTCTCTATCAGTCCAGGTGTACTAATTTTGGTTGTCCCTAGACCCAATCCTGGATCTTCTAAGTTTAGGGTTGGGTAAACATTAGAGATGAGCGAACATGCTCGTCCGAGCTTGATGCTCGTTCGAGCATTAGCGTACTCTATCAACTGCTCGTTGCTCGGACGAATACTTCGCCCGCTTCGAGAAAATGGCAGCTCCCGCCGTTTTGCTTTTTTGGCGGCCAGAAACAGAGCCAATCACAAGCCATGAGACTCTGCACTCCACCCAGCATACGTGTACCCTACACGTCGATAGAGTGGTTGGCTGGCCAGATCAGTGACCCTGGGATAGACTAGCCGCTGCCCCGCGCTGCTCGGATCATTCTGTGTCTGGATGCCGCTAGGGGAAGACTGCTGCTGTTCAGGGAAAGCGTTAGGGTGTTCTATAGCTTACTGTGGCAGGATGTGATTCTCCAAGACCCAACAGCCCTTCTTAGGCTACAATAACGTTCTACTTTTTTTTTTTTTATTTGCATCTAGTACCATTTTTGTGAGGAATTAGCAGGGGGCACTTGCTAACCGTTGTTTTACCTTAGTAGCACACATATCCACTCAAACACCAAAGTGGGAAAATTTAGTAGGGTTGGATTTCAATTAGGCACAGTCTGCCATTTTTCTTTTTTTTTACGTTATTTTGGTTTATAACTCAGTGTCATCTCATCTGGCTAGTAAAATTGTGCTTTCATATTGGCTAGAAAATAGCCCATAGGAAAATCCCAACACGCTTACGCCTACAGTAGCGTTATATATTTGATTTCTGGTTGATCTGCTGGTGGCTTTACTTGCTGCAGTGCATCTACTAGCCAATTGTGAGCAATTTGTAGTAGACTTGCGACCGCTGTGTTTTTTTGCGCTTAGTGACGCACATATGCCATTGCAAAGACCGAAGTGGGAAAATTTAGTAGGGGTTGGATTTCAATTAGGCACGTCTGCCATTTGCCTTTTTTATTTTAACGTTTAATTTTTGTTTAATAACTCAGCGTCATCTCATCTGGCATAGTAGTGTGCTTTCATACTTGGCTAGAAAATAGCCATAGGAGAATCCAAACGGCTTACGCCTACATTAGCGTTTATTATTTGATTTTGGTTGATCTGCTGGGGCTGTACTTGCTGCAGTGGCATCTACTAGCCAATTGTGAGCAATTTGTAGTGAGACTTGTGCGACCGGCTGTGTTTTTGCGCTAGTGACCACATTCCTGCAAAGACCGAACGTGGGAAAATTTAGTAGGGGTTGGATTTAAATTAGGCACAGTCTGCATTTATCCTTTTTTATTTTACGTTTATTTTGTTTAATACTCAACTCGCGTCATCTCATCTGGCATAGTATTGTGGCTTTTATCTTGGCTAGAAAATAGCCATAGGAGAATCCAAACGGCTTACGCCTACATTAGCGTTATATATTTGATTCTGGTTGATCTGCTGGTGGCTGTACTTGCTGCAGTGCATCTACTAGCCAATTGTCAGCAATTTGTAGTGAGACTTGCGACCGCGTGTGTTTTTGCCGTCGCTTAGTGACGCACATATCCATGCAAAACCGAAGTGGGAAAATTTAGTAGGGGTTGGATTTCAATTAGGCACGTCTGCCATTTGTCCTTTTTTATTTTACGTTTATTTGTTTAATACCTCAGCGTCACTCATCTGGCATAGTAGTGTGCTTTCAATACTTGGCTAAGAAAACTAGCCATAGGAGAATCCAAACGGCTTACCGCCTACAGTAGCGTTATATATTTGATTTCTGGTTGATCTGCTGGTGGCTGTACTTGCTGCAGGTCATCTACTAGCCAATTGTCAGCAATTTGTAGTGAGACTTGCGACCGCTGTGTTTTGCGCTAAGTGACGCACTTATCCATTGCAAAGACCGAAGTGTGGTAAAATTTAGTAGGGTTTGGATTTCAATTAGGCACAGTCTGCCATTTGTCCTATTTTTTTACGTTTATTTTGTTTAATAACTCGCGTCATCTCATCTGGCATAGTAGTGTTGCTTCTCATCACTTGCTAGAAAATAGCCATAGGATAGAATCCAAACGGCTTACGCCTACAGTTAGCGTTATTAATTTTGATTTCTGGTTTGATCTGCTGGTGGCTGTACTTGCGCTGCAGTGCATCTACTAGCCAATTTGAGCAATTGTAGTGAGACTTGCAGCCGCTGTGTTTGCCGCCTTTAGTGACGCACATACCATTGCAAAGACCGAAGTGGGGAAATTTAGTAGGGTTTGGATTTTCATTAGGCACAGTGCTGCCATTTGTACCTTTTTTATTTACGTTTATTTATTTTGTTTAATAACTCAGCGTCATCTCACCTCTGGCATAGTAGTGTGCTTTCGACTACTTGGCTAGAAATAGCCATAGGAGAATCCAAACGGCTTACGCCACAGTGCGTTTATTATTTGATTTCTGGTGACTCTGCTGTTGGCTGTACTTGCTGCAGTGCATCTACTAGCCAATTGTCAGCAATTTGTGTAGTGGAGACTTGCGACCCCGCTGTGTTTTGCGCTAGTGACGCACATATCCATTGTCAAAGACCGAGTGGGAAATTTAGTAGGGGTTGGATTCAATTAGGCACAGTCTGCCATTTGTCCTTTTTATTTTAACGTTTATTTTTTTTAATAAACTCGGTGTCATCTCATCTTGGCATAGTAGTGGCTTTCATACTTGCTAGAAAATACCATAGCAATAGGATAAGCTTGTTTTGGTTTAAAAACTCAAAAACCAAAAAAAAAAAACACAAAAAAAAGTTAAAAAAAAAAAAATTAAAGCTATAACTCTCATTTTAAAAATGTTTAACCCGGGGCTAGGGGTAGAGGACTAGGCGGGGGACGTGGGGTCCAATACTCACTACTGCAGGGGTCAGAGGCCGTGGTCCTGGCCGGGGTGAGACACCACCTGCTTATGAGGGAGCGCGGGAAACGCCGCAGAGCTACACTCCCTAGGTTCACTGTCTGAAGTTACTGGGACTCGTGGTAGAGCACTGTTTGAGGCCAACGTGCGAACAATGGTGATGTGCGTGGATTGCTGACAATGCTTTCGAGCAATGTTCCCACCAGTCAGTCTTCCACGCAGGTCCCCCCATGTCCCGAAATCGCCACTCCCCAGCCCTGCCCTCAGCCTCCTCCCCCCCCCAGTCTGCCCCCTCCCAAAAATTTGGCAGTTTAGCAACGACATACTCTTCTGGAGGAACTGTTTTCTGGACCCTTCCACAGTCACAAACCACTTGTCCGGTTGGCGCTGAGCAATTTTCCGATGCCCAGGTTTTCCCACCAGTCACAGTCTGGGTGTGATACCTTCTGACGTAGTGGAAGTCGTGTAAAGAGGTGTCCGACGATGAGAGACACCGGTTGTCAGCATGGGGAAGTTGTTTGTCAGGGCAGGAGTCCGGGGGAGCAGCTGAGGGATCGGAGGATATGAGGAACAGACCCAAGCTGAGGTTGAGAGCCGGTGGAACCCGTGCTTCTGTAACGGAGAGAAGTCGCTCGACAGAACAGGTTGGAAAGGCAAGTGGGGGCAAACGGAGAGGCAGTTCCAGAGCTGGTGCATCAGCGCCAAATGTGTCAACTATGAGCTCCCGGGCGAGGGCTTTTGCGGCGAGGCTAGTATCTTAGAAGTCTGGAGGTTCTTTAGGAACACCGGATGAACCGGACGGACTGTGTGTGGCAACATTGCCAAACCAAGGCTCAGCAGGTGGTCCACCACTACTAGCTTAACTACCACCAGTTAAATGGACCGGCATGATGCTAAACCACACCCCACTCTATGGCAACAAGCCCGTTACCCCTCCGCCGTGCACCACTGCTCCTTCCCACTGTGTCACTGAGTATCCCCTTCCCAGACCCTGCCACAAAACCCCATCGTCGCCTCCGACGCTCCTCCACGATCCACCCGTTCCTCTCCTACCCAGACATCTGGAGCGGAAACTGCAAATATGTTTAACCCACCCGCTAAACGGCCCAGCCCTTAATGTCACATCTCCAGATTGTTAGCCTGGATGATGCTGCCCTATAGGGCTATACAAGGACCGAGGCCCTTTCGCAACCTCATGGCGGCGGCCGCCCCTCGTATTCTCCCCCAGCCGCCACTACTTTTCCCGATGTGCCGTCCAGCCCTGCACCAGCACTTTCAGACAACATCACCCGTGCCCTGACAAACGCCTTTTCTGACAAGTCCACCCCCACGGACACGTGGACGAGTGCTTGCTCGGGCAGGGCTCCACTATATATCGCTGACGCACTTGGTTAACTTGGTGGAAAACGGAGAAATAGAGGAGAGAAAGACATAGAAATATAGTGCGAGAGGCCTCACGAAACGCCAAAGCCTTAATGTGCATCCCGATTTCTTTGCCGGAGAGAAAAGGATAAAGATGAGCTGCTAAATAGGCTAGGTAGGAAAGCCGCTTTGAACTCATGGCCGCCCTAAGTATTATGGAATCCCAAGCCACACTAGTCATGTGCGTCCAGCTGCAAAGCAGAGGTTAGACAACAGTCACCGGGCCCGAACGACGGTTATTGACAAGGTAACGACACGACAGTGAACGAGGTTCGAGGCGGCCACTAACAGATGGATGACGGACAGGTTTACTGGTCGGTGCGGCTGGGACCGAGTTCTACCTGGGGATGTACATATTACTGCCGACGCCGAAGGATGCGGGGCCTACCTCGGTCCTGTGTTTCAGTACCTACTATTCTCCTCCCTCCTCCCGACCCCTCCTCCACCTCCTCCTCCCTCCTCCTGCTCCCCCCGTCACGCCGCCATCAGTCGGTAGCTCAGAGCACAGCAGCAGTGCCGTTGCTAAGGACACACAGGCGGGTGCTCAAACTGCTGAGCCTAGGCGATAAAAGCACACCGCCCAAGAGCTTATTACAGTGGCATCACGGCGCAGGACTGATCTGTGGCTGGCACGCTGAACCTGAAGCCAGCCATGCTTGTGGTGTGACAACGGCCGTAAACCTGGTGGCGGCTCTGCGCAAACTCGGCAGACTGACACATGTGCCATGCCTGGCCCATGTGTTAAATCGATAGTTCAGCGTTTCCTCAGACCTACCCCAATCTGTCAGATTTGCTCACGAAGGTGCGCCGCATCTGTGGCGCATTTCAGGAAGTCCACACAATGCTGCCACTCTCAGGGCAGCGCAGCGCCGCCTCCAACTGCCCGCTCCCGACTGTTTGCGACGTGCCCACGAGGTGGAATTCAACACTGACCATGTTATCCAGAGTTAACCAGCAGCGCCGAGCCGATTGTAGACTGCCATGTCAACTTCCACCAGAACTGGTATTTCAGGTCAGTCAGCTTCCTCAAGTCTACAAGAGGAGTGGGACGTGGATGTCTGATATCTGTCAGGTGCTGAGTAATCTTTGAGGAGTCAACACAGATGGTCAGTGGCGATGCCGCCACATCATCAGCCTCACCATCCCCGCTGCTTGCCTGTTGAAAAACTCTCCTGATCAGCATGAAGTCGTAATCTTTGCGCTCGTCACAGAGACGGGGAAGAATTATCCCGGTTGTAGCCAAAGCACCCTTAGGTCTGTTTCTCAGCGCATATCGGATGGAGGTGGAAGGATGATGAGGAGGAAGAGGAGGAGAATTTGGCGAGACACAAGAGGGACCATTGTTGAGTCCTTTACTGTCACGTGTAATGGCAGAAGAAGAGGAGTTGGAGAGTTGGAGGAGGAGGAATGACAGGTCCAGGCCAGTGAAGTGGGACGTGAATTCTTACGCGTTGGTACTCTGGCTGCATTGGCATTTCATGCTAGGCTGCCTATCCCGTGACCCCTCGCGTCAAGCGAATTTATTCCAGCACCGATTACTGGGTGTTCACCTCCTGGACCCACGGTACAAGCAAAAATCTTTTCCACTCTCATCCCTGCAGAGGAAGAGGAGTGTGAGAATGCATGAATACCAGCAGGCCCTGGTGCACAAGCTGAAATAATCAAGACTAAAGATCCCTTCTGAACAGCGCTACGGCAGAGTGCGTAGTTCTGGCGGGACAAGTATCGAGGGAGAGTAGGCGAGCAGGGCAGCTTTGTCCAGCACTGGCAGGGTACGCTTACAAGCTTTTTGCCAGCTTTATGTCACCCCACAAGACACTGTCACCTGTCCCCAGTCTCTCGGCAGAGTAGGGCTGATCTTACAGAAAGATGGTGAGGGAGGTTACGTAGCTGACCATACCATCTGTCCTAAATGATGCACAGCTCCCTCACAACTACTGTTCAAAGCTGAAATGTGGCACGAACCTGGCGCTGTCCGCCTTGGAGGTCTTCTGCCTGCCCTGCCGCTAGCGTCTTGTCCGAGCGGGTTTTCACGTGCAGCTGGTGGCATCATCACCGTAAGCGTACACGCCTGTCGACTGACAGCGCTGACAGGCTGACGCTTATTAAGATGAATAAAGCCTGGATTTCTCATAATTTCCAATCTCCACCAGGTGAAGGAAGCTCAACCTGAATAATGATCCACTCCTCCTCCTCCTCATTTTCCTCCTTCTCCTCCTCTCTCTTTGTACAGTAAGCAAGGAACTGGCTATTTTTTGACAGGCCCCTGGCTCTTGCATAGTACTTTATGCTTTAATTTTTCTGGAGGGCCACCGACCCGGTCCTCTGTTTTAAACATTTTTGGAGTGCCACATACAGGCACTCATCTATTCAATTTTTCTGGAGGGCCACCACCCGTTCCTCTGTTTAACAAATTTTTGGAGTGCCACATACAGGCACTCAATCTATTCTATTTTTCTGGAGGGCCACCTACCTGCTCCTCTGGTTTAAAACTTTTTGGGACTGCCACATACAGGCACTCAATCGATTCCATTTTTCTGGAGGGCACCACCTGCTCCTCTGGTTTGAAAACTTTTTGGGACTGCCACATACAGGCACTCAATCTATTCTATTTTTCTGGAGGGCCCCTACCTGCTCCTCTGGTTTGAAAACTTTTTGGGACTGCCACTACAGCACTCAATCATTCAATTTTTCGAGGCACCTACCTGCTCCTCTGGTTTGAAAACTTTTTGGGACTGCCACATACAGGCACTCAATCTATTCAATTTTTCTGGAGGGCCACCTACCTGCTCCTCTGTGTTTGAAAACTTTTTGACTGCCACATACAGGCACTCAATCTATTCAATTTTTCTGGAGGGCCACCTACCTGCTCCTCTGGTTTTGAAACTTTTGGGACTCCAATACAGGCACTCAATCTATTCAATTTTTCTGGAGGGCCACCTACCTGATCCTCTGGTTTGAAACTTTTTGGGACTGCCACCTACAGGCACTCAATCTATTCTATTTTTCTGGAGGGCCACCTACCTGCCCTCTGGTTTGAAAAATTTTTGGGACTGCCCATACAGGCACTATCCAAATTAAATTGTCTCCATAGCAGCCTCCACACGTTGTCTCCATGCTACCTCCAAAAGTCGTCCATATAGCTGCCTCCATACATCGTCCCTTTATCAAACGAGGTGTGTCAGGCAGAAATTGGGGTTTTTCATGGATTCCACATCAAAGTTGTTAACTTTGTCGCCACCCAGCTGTGTTATCCACAAATATACTAATAAACTTTATCATTTACCAATATTATTTCAGCGCTTCTTGCGCATTCTGTTTACATCCCCCTCACCCCCCATATCTAAACTTATAAGAACGCTACTACACTTGATCTTATACAAAAGGTTCTTAGAAGTGCTGTTGGGGGAGTAGCCTAGAGACGGGGCTTGGATTGGCGAAAGCTCGCCTGGCAGCGGAGCGCCAACTCCATGCCAAGATCCAAACTAACTATTTTAACTGCAGAACCTTTAATCTACTACTAGTTCACTGCCTCATACATGGTCCCCTTATCAAACGAGTGTGTCAGGCAGAATTTTGGGTTGTTTTCATGGCTTCCATGTTAACTTTTGTCGCCACCTGCTGTGTAATCCACAAAATATACTGGCAAACTTTTATCATGTACCGATAATTTGAGCGCTTCTTGCTCACCTCCTTTGGTTCCTCTCTGCCCCATTGTGGTTTGAAGCCTGAGTCCATTTAGGGTATGTCTCCATGCCACTCTCTAGCCTGCTGCCGCTGCCTCTGCATGCCGTCCCCTAGTGTCAGGGTCTTATTGCATGTTTTAGATGCTATCTAGCTTCATTCTGTCACTCTGTCATGGCCATGCTGTTGCCCATAATTTTGGCATAATGGTGCGATTAAGCAGGCCTCAGAGGCATCCATGCATGCTCCCCTGCTGTTTCTGTCCATTTCCGTGGTGTTTCCATCCTTTTCTGAGGTTCCCAGGTGTTTGGCCAAGCTTCCCTGTGCAG
This sequence comes from Engystomops pustulosus, assembly GCA_019512145.1. Taxonomy (NCBI): domain Eukaryota; kingdom Metazoa; phylum Chordata; class Amphibia; order Anura; family Leptodactylidae; genus Engystomops; species Engystomops pustulosus. The sequence continues at coordinate 249,793,808 of CM033642.1, read as the reverse complement.
AGCCTTGGTCCCCTTGAAAAATGCTCGAGTCTCCCATTGACTTCAATGGGGTTCGTTATTCGGAGAGCACTCGAGCATCGGGAAAGTTCGTCTCGAATAACGAGTACCCGAGCATTTTAGTGCTCGCTCATCTCTAGTAAACATCTCCATCAAGGGGGAGAGAGGGATTTAGCAGTGCTGAATATGTTATGGCTGTGATAGTAGAGCTGAGATTGTCATGTGCAGTAGGCATCTCATGGATGTCATCATCTGGATCTGTGTTATCTCTTTTTCTATGTGTCAGATACTAGAACAATGTTCAGAAGCTAAATGAAAGTGTAGATAAACCTGGACCCTAATAATCTAACCACATTATCAGCTCACAGAACTAGACAAATCATGAAGTGTCTGCTTAGAGAGTCCCCACTCTGGAATCTTACACTGATCAACACTGAGTTATAGGACCTAAAAAAGCAAGAAAACTGAGTGAAATTGTAAAGTTAGGGGTTTAAATATGATCTTTATTATGTAAACTTCACTAGGAGATTAAAATTTGAGAATTTTAAGGTTTGATTTTGACTAATAAAACAATAAATCTGTATATACAAACTCCTGAATAGACTTCTTAATTGTTAAAAAGTTTTTCAATGGCTTGTTAATTCATTTAATGTTTGCTTGGTAGGTATGGCAACCAATCAAAGCTTAGCTTTCATTTTCCCACAGCTCTGCTCTCTATCTATGAGTAAAAAATATCCTCAAGTCACATTTCTGATGTTTTCTTACAAAAGGTGTATTAGAATTATGTTCCCGCAGGCCAGATGATTAAAGGACATCTACCACCAGGATTAAGGTTTGTAAACTAAGGACACTGACATACTGGTGTGTGTCCCCCTAGCAGGATCTTCTCTTCTTTTAGCTTCTTATGCCCTGGTTTTTGCAGAAAACAAATGATTATGAAAGGCTTCAGGCTCCATAGGTGCTAATGGCACCTAGAGCCACTCAGGCTCATTTGCACAATTTGTAAAGCCTTTTTTCCTAAAAGCAAGGGCATAAGAAACTAAAAATAAGAGCAGATCCTGCCTGATCTGTGAAGAGGCCAGAGAGCGTAACGGCATGACGTAGTCACGCTGCACGCCGGTCTCCCTCTCGCTCTCACAACCTCCCTGATGGCCGTGACGGGGGAAGATAAGTGAAGGAGCCGACATCCTGGGGATGATCCTTCGGTTCGCCGTCTGCCGGCTGCACTTTGTCCTGCGCCCGATGCCCGATGCCGTAGCGGACGCTGATTTGGATGCCGGTGTATGCGGTATTGTTTGGTGAGGAGTCCGAGGTAAAGACCTAGAAAGGAGCCAGGAGAAGCTGTGTGGTGGGAACGTCCATTCGTCCGTGGGAGCGCTACCACGTGTGGAGGATCCTCGGGTTCGGCGCGGGAGCGACGCGACCGGAGGAGGCTTCTACGAGGTTGGTGTGACCGGACCGCTGGGCGGTATTTGTCCTTACCTACAAAATTATTGCTTGCCTACAGTAAAGTTCTGGAACATCTTGGAGTGGTGTACACACAGAGTGGTGAGAGGGCTCGCCTTTTTATTTTCTTACCTTGTGGCAACCACTAATCTGAGAAATTGGATACTGGATGGGGCTCCTCTTATCTATGTGCTCAATACACTAATCAATTAATCTCTTGTGCGCTTAACTACTAACTTCTCCTCCTGTATGGATGTTTAGCTTTGATATTCAGCTTTGAGACCGCTCTATGCATAGAAGCTGTAGTGCCATTAATTTATTAATCCGCTAACTACTAATCTCTCTTCTTGCGTGGACATTCAGCTTTGATATTCTGCTATGAGACCGCTTCATGCCTTGACGCAGCATTGCCATTAATTTATGAATTCGCTAACTATTAACTTTCTTTCCTGCATGGATATTCAGCTATGATTTTCAGCTTTGAGACCGCTTTATACTTTGATGCAGCAGACCCCTTAATTTACTAATCCGCTGAGCAGATTTACAGCTTGTCATCAACCTATTTCAATTAACATTTGTTAGCATCTAATAACTTGCTCTTTTGCAATATATGCCTACTGAAGAGACTAACTGACTTTCATCAATGGATATTGACTAACATCCGAGAAGGTCTAATAACTGGTTCACAGCAATAGCGCTTATTAAAGAGCCTAACGGACTGTTCTTTTTTTTTTTTTCCTGCGGTATATATAGTGGTGGCTAAAAACTGTTCTCTTAAGTGATGCACTTGTAATAATTTGCTGTTATTTCATTTTCATCTTGGTTAAATTTTGGGCAAATCTGCTTGTGATTGATCATCTGATTGTATATGAATATATAATAGGGTAGAGGTATCCTACATTTCTAGATCGGTCTGTTAACTCATGATTACTCTGTAGTCAAACTAACGGATCTCCAACTATAGAGCTATTTAATATAGTCGGTAGACGGTAGACGGTATTGGATTAAAGGTGGCCCTGCGATCCAGGCTATTAAGTGAATATTAGTTTATCTGCCTTGTAAACCCCTCTGAGTCTCCTGGGTAGGGGATTATAATGGCCCCCAAAAATGCATTAAGAAAATCTCTGGGGTCATCCTCCCCGAAAGAGAAGGGGGGGTCAAATAAAGCTGATAATTCAGCAAAAATAGACAAATTATGGAAATCCCCACCCGTAAAAACAAGAACGGTGGTAAAAAATCAGGGAGCGGAGGGTCAAGACCCTAGGAACAAGTCTCATGGCTCGAGATTTATGGTATTAGAGGGAGAAGAACAAGGGGAAGAGGATACAGAGGCTGGAGGGGAAAATGCGATGTTAAAAGAAATATTGGCCTCGATCAAGGTCTGCAGTAATGCAATTGGAGAATTAACAGAACAGGTGGGGGCCCTAAGAGAAGATGTATCTCTGCTGAGAGAGGACCTTAACAAGGTTAGAGAGAAACAAAAGCTGTCAGAAGAGAAAATAAACAAAATAGAAAAAGAGGTGAATGCTGTAAAGAAAAATGTGTTTTCTATGGAAAAAGAGAACACCTCTCTTAAAAACAGACTGACAGAGTTAGAGGACAGGTCCAGGAGGGCTAATTTAAGATTGGTAGGGGTTCCGGAGCGATCAGAAGGGGAGAACATGGTCAAATTTGTCAGGGACTGGTTCATTGAGAAAATAGGCAAAGAGAATTTATCAGCCAATTTTGATATTGAGCGAGCACACAGGATCCCGACGGTGTTGAAAGTTCCCGGTAATACGCCACATACAATTATATGCAAAGTACTTCTCTCGAGAGATAGGGATACGATATTGAGACGAGCACGTGACCATAAAGAGCTTACAGTTCATGGCGCCAAAGTCGCGTTGTATCCTGATTTTTCTAGGGACACCTTACAAAAAAGGAAAAGTTTCTTTGAGGTAAAAAAAAGGTTAAGAGAAAAAGATATTATCTATTCCCTTCTACACCCGGTGAAATAAAAAATTCTATATCAAGAGCAGTCCCATTTTTTCAGTACTCCTGAACAAGCTTCTGATTGGATGGATTCCAAAGGGCTGTGATATAGATGGAAATAGGATTGGCTTGGACATGGCCATCATTATGGGGGGGATGGGGAGCGGGTGGGAACGGGTTAGTGGCTCAAGTAGGTAGAGTTCTACAATGCTAGGACAGGTAGTAGGGAAGGGAGGGGAGGGGGGCGGGGTGGAGGGAGGGCAGCTGGAGGTAGAAAGGGGATGTATATATTTTTTTTTTTTTTGAGAAATGGGAATCATTAGGATTATCTCATGGAATATAAGAGGGTTGAAGGACCGGCTGAAACGGTGTATTATCTTTGATTATATTTGTAAACAACTGCCTGCTATTGTTATTCTGTTGGAAACACATCTCGATAAAGACACTACATATTTAATAGAAAGAAGATGGGCAAGTCAAAGTTATAACTCGGTTTTTTCCTCCTTCTCTAGGGGAGTTACAATCTTGATCCATCAGGCTATCGAATTTAAAGTAATAGATTCCCAATGCGACATGGATGGGAGATATGTTTTCCTCCATGGAATATTGGAAGGTAATAGATGTGTGGTAGCAGGGATTTATATACCCCCCCTTTTAGATATGCGGTTTTATTGAGTCTATTACGGTTCATGGAGAAAGTGGGTGAATGTCCTATCCTGGTGTTAGGGGATTTAACTCAGTATTCTCTGACAGGGAAGATCGACTGGGGAAAAGTCAGTCTGCGAAACTGATTGTTAAGGGTTCCCCCTTTTCTAGATTCTGCCACGAAATAGGGTTGCTAGACATATGGAGGCTGTTATATGGCAACAAGCCAGCTTATTCTTGTTTTAATCGCTCGCATGACTCTTTGTCTAGAATAGATCTCGCCCTCGTGAATGAAGCAGCAGGGGTCTGGATAAAAAAAATGAGATATGATAACCGCTCGATTTCAGATCATTCCCCGATAGTTCTGGAGCTACTAGGCTCTATCGAACCACTTTGTCGATTTTGGAAACTTAACCCACATTGGCTATCTCTGATATCAAACGAAGATAAAATTAAGAAAGAAATTAGGCATTTTATTGAAGTGAATAAAAATGGTAATAATTTGGCCCTGTTATGGGACTCATTAAAATCCTTTTTGAGGGGCATCCTTAATTCGGAGGTGATATTCCTACGAAAACAGTTCGCAAAACAGGAAAGACTGTTAAAGGAGGAAGTTAGAAAGAGTGAGAAGGACTTTCAGGGAAATAGATTACAAAGTTTCTTAGATAATTATAAGCAGGCACAAGATCGGTATAACAAATTTATTTCCAATAAAGCAATGCAAAAACTTCTTTTTTTGGATCAGACAGCACACTGCGAGAGCGGGTTATCATCTAAAAGGCTTCTACAGAAAGTAAAAAAACAACAGGAGATAAATAGAATACAGGCAATTAAGAATAATGCTGGGGAAATAGTGTGCAGTCAGAGTGAGATTAAGGAGGTATTTTTACAGTTTTTTCAAGGAGTATACACCTGATCTGGAGGTTTCCAGGGCTAACATAAAGACATACCTAGATAGTATCGAGATACCTAAATTGCAAGAGGATAAGAAAGATCAACTCTCTTCCCCAATTACAATTAAAGAGTTAGAACAGACAATATCCTCTACAAGACGTAGTGCCTCACCGGGCTTAGATGGATTACGATAAGAGAAATACGAAAGATTTGGCGCTATACTCCTTCCTCTTATGGTAGAGGTGTGGGAGAATGCACAGGTTGTGGGACGATTCCCTGAGTCCTGGTACGAGGCAGGTATTGCCCTGATCGGGAAAAAGAATAAAGATCCAGTAGAAAGTGAATCCTATCGCCCAATCTCGCTTTTGAATGTTGATGCAAAATTGATGGCCAAAGTGTTGTCCAATAGATTGAAAATGGTGGTCCCATTTTTAGTACATCAGGATCAGTGTGGCTTTGTTGGAGGGCGCCACATTGGAACTAATATTAAGCGGCTCTTTATGAGTTTGCAGATGGGTAAAGGGGGGTCCCGCACCATCCTGTCGTTGGATGCTTCGAAGGCCTTCGACAGGGTGGAGTGGGACTTCCTCTGGGAAGTATTGGATAGGTTCGGATTGGGAGATGGATTCGTGGAGTGGGTTAAACTGTTTTATGTTGATCCTAGAGCCTGTATTAAGATACTTTTCCTCCATTTTTCTTTAACAAGGGGCACTAGACAGGGGTGCCCCCTGTCCCCTCTGTTATTCGCCATGTTCATTGAACCGCTGGCAATCAAGATCAGGGCTAGTAGAGAGATTGGAGGGGCAGGGGTTGGAGGCCCAGAAGATAAGATCATGCTCTATGCCGACGATATTCTGCTCTGTCTCAAAGATTCGGGGGAATCCGTTCCGTCTGCATTGAGATTGATCAATGAGTTCGGTAGGTATTCCGGCTTTGAGATCAATGTTCAAAAATCTATATTGATGCCCCTTGATGAGGATTCATTAATTAATATAGGACAAGTAGACTTGAAAGTTTCTCCAATTATTGAGTACTTGGGCTTAAAAATCAGTACCAAGGTGGGCGACTACATAGCATTAAATTTGGTCCCTCTATTGACCAAGATGAAGTGCAAGGTTAATACCTGGAGCTCTCTGCCTCTGAATAGAGCAGAGAGGGTAATTCTAATAAAAAGTATACTATTACCACAACTGTTATATGTGCTGTGTAACTGCCCATGCTGGACTGATAAGAAATGGTTTGCCTTTATCCGGGCCATTATTAATAAATTATTATGGGGGAGGAAAAAAGTACGTATTAAACAAGAAAATTTGATGAGGGATAAGCGTAAAGGAGGTCTTTCTCATTCGTCTTTTTATCACTATTTCCTAGCTGCTCAGATCCAGTTTCTAATTGAAAATAATCATAGCACGTTGTTTGGATCACTTTCTAGTATGGTGGGGAAGAGATTTATATCCATTTTTGCCTTGTTGGAGTCAGGTCAATTGAAGCCGTTCAATAGGAAGGAACTTCCAATGATAGCACTAATGATAAATACATGGAAAGAGGTGAAGGGGATCCTAGGGATTCAAGGGGGGGTTAAATTTACACCTTTGTGGGACAATCTCAATTTGCCAGAGTTTTATAAAATGGAAGAAGTAGTATTCTGGGAAAAGAGGAATATTATCTCACTGGAGCACTTGGGGAGGAATGGGGAACTACCTCTGTTTCAATATTGGGTGGATAAGGGTATTCTTAAAGAAGGGGATTTATTTAGATATTGGCAGTTTGCTCACGCATATAGAAGTGAAAAAAATCAAGATATATTTAAGGTAGAGGGCAGCAGCAATTTCACATCACTGATAGATTTAGGAGTAATTCCAAAAAATTTAGCTAGGCTATATCGTTTTCGGAATAATATTGACATGGTAATGGGTCATACTAGCCAATCTAAGTGGTCCAATCAGATTGGAGTGATTACTGAAACACAATGGGGGGAGATTTATAAGAATGTAATTAGGAGCACTATAAATTTAAATCATAGATGCACACAATGAAATATATTATATAGAACACTTTTTTCCCCACAACTTATGTTTAAGGCTGGGTTAAAGGACAATTCAAACTGTATGAGATGTAAGAGAAACAACGCTGATGTTCTTCATGTTCTCTGGGATTGCCCGAGGATTGGGAATTACTGGAATGAAATCTTTGAATGTATTGAGGCTCAGGCAGTTTGTTCTCTACCTCGTATAGCAACCCTCAGTATCATGGGACTAACTCCAATTGATATAGGCTCGAGATGTAAAAGAGACCTGGTTTCGAAGGTCCTATTTTTGGCTAGACTGGTGCTGATTAAACATTGGAAAGACGCTAAGGCTCCAGCAGTAAAGGAATGGCATCATTTGGTGGAACGTATAAAGATATATGAATGCGCATATCAAAAACGTTATAGAAGGGGAAGAGGTCTTAACGATATATGGGATCAATGGAATTTATGAGGAGGAATATAGGATAATGAAATAGGGAACTTGTTTTTTTTTTATTTTATTTTTTTTATTTTTAGTTATTTTATTTTTATTTTAAATCCATTTTTTTTTTTTGGAGGAGGAAAAGGTTTTCTCTTTTTTTTTTTTTTTCCCCCGACTATCTCCAGTGTGGGTTGTGTAGGTGGGAGAGGGTGGTATTGGATGTTGGATATGTAAAAGGGGAGCTATATATTGGTGGTTAAGGAGGTAATATATAGGTGGCTAATTATGGTTATGCTCCTATCTGATAATGGATTAGTAAGCAAGGGGCAAGGGATGGGCACACAAAATGGCTGGATTATGTGTCTGTCTGATTTTAATGTTTATTAAAAAGCACTATGATGATTGTATAATTATTAAGAAGTGGAGGGGGGTGATATAATAATAATGTTGATTATATACTCTACTGTTGTTAAAGAAATGTCTGTAGAATATATTTTTGTATCATGAATTTGGAAAATAAAAAATAGCTATAAATAAAAAAAAAAAAAAGAGCAGATCCTGCCAGAGGGGGCGCACACTTTTCTGTCAGTGTGCTTGGTTTACAAACATTGATCTTGGTGGTTGATGTCCTTTAAGATTGACCCATTAAGTGCTGGTCTTAATATCCTGGCCCCACTATGTGTGCTACTATATAGAGGCTGTGGAGTGGCAGGGTGTATTTAATATAGTAATTATGTAGTCCCCATATATAATATGGCATATTGGGGCACATTTACTAAGGGTCCGCACACCGCATTTAACAGGGATTTTGGCGCACGCGATCAGATTTTCATGCAACACAAATCAGGGGCGTGGCCGTTGGACAACTCGACTGACTCTGACTAAGTGCGGGATTTAAAGATCAAATTGTGTCGCAAGACATGCACTTACATACACCAGGAAGAAGAAGGTGAACTCATGCAGGATGCAGGATATCGGGAGCACGATCTTAGTGAATCGCGCCGGACTTCATCCTCGTCGGACAACGCACCTCGGGGATCGCGACAGGACCGGGTAAGTAAATGTGCCCTCATGTGTAGAACCTTTAGTGTTTTATAGTATATGAAATGATTAGTCAATGCGTTCCGGGGAACAGATCAAACTAAATACATACACTCACCGGCCACTTTATTAGGTACACCTGTCCAACTGCTCGTTAACGCTTAATTTCTAATCAGCCAATCACATGGCGCAACTCAGTGCATTTAGCCATGTAGACATGGTCAAGACAATCTCCTGCAGTTCAAACCGAGCATCAGTATGGGGAAGAAAGGTGCTTTGAGTGCCTTTGAACGTGGCATGGTTGTTGGTGCCAAAAGGGCTGGTCTGAGTATTTCAGAAACTGCTGATCTACTGGGATTTTCGCGCACAACCATCTCTAGGGTTTACAGAGTCTGTGGGCGGAAATGCCTTGTTGATGCCAGAGGTCAGAGGAGAATGGGCAGACTGGTTTGAGCTGATAGAAAGGCAACAGTGACTTAAATCGCCACCTGTTACAACCAAGGTAGGCAGAAGAGCATCTCTGAACGCACAGTACGTCGAACTTTGAGGCAGATGGGCTACAGCAGCAGAAGACCACACCGGGTGCCACTCCTTTCAGCTAAGAACAGGAAACTGAGGCTACAATTTGCACAAGCTCATCGAAATTGGACAGTAGAAGATTGGAAAAACGTTGCCTGGTCTGATGAGTCTCGATTTCTGCTGCGACATTCGGATGGTAGGGTCAGAATTTGGCGTCAACAACATGAAAGCATGGATCCATCCTGCCTTGTATCCCAGTTCAGCACATGCTGGTGGTTGGTGGTGTCATGATGTGGGACATATTTTCTTTCTTTTTTTCTTTTCTTGTTTCTTTCCTTCTGCACTCTTTGGGCCCACTTGGTACGCAATTGAAGCATCGTTGCATGCCACAATGCCTCATCGCCTACCTGTATTGTTGCTGACCATGTCCAATCCCTTTATGACCACAATGCTACCCCCAATCATCTGATTGCTACTTTCAGCAGGATCATGCGCCATTCATAAAGCTGGAATCATCTCAGACTGGTTTCTTGAACATGACAATGAGTTCACTGTACTCAAATGGCCTCCACAGTCACCAGATCTCAATCCAATAGAGCATCTTTGGGATGTGGTGGAACGGGAGATTCGCATCATGGATGTGCAGCCGACAAATCTGCGGCAACTGTGTGATGCCATCATGTCAATATGGACCAAAATCTCTGAGGAATGCTTCCAGCACCTTGTTGAATCTATGCCATGAAGAATTGAGGCAGTTCTGAAGGCAAAAGGGGGTCCAACCCGTTACTAGCATGGTGTACCTAATAAAGTGGCCGGTGAGTGTACGTGGGGCACAGAAGCCAAACCTAAAACCATCCCTAGCCCTTCCTATTACTGTTGTATTAAATATAGGGGCTTTGTTTTTACAGCTATAGCTGTACAGTAAAAATTACTGTTGGTTCATTATAAGGCAGTGTTATACTTCTTTCTACGGAGATTTTTGGGGCTACTCAGCAACTTTTTGGGATAGTCAGCTCTGTAGTTTTGTGTCATTTTTGGTGTACATACATCTTTCTGATATATTTTTTTAATAGTTTCTTTTAGAGGAGGATATGCAGTAGGGCAATGGGAAACTATTGGCAAAGAATTTTTATAAATGCTTATAAAAAATATTGCTGAAAGCCCAAGCGACCTTTTTGTCGGGGTTTTTAAAGTGCGGGTTTAAATGCGGGGGCGGCGGTTTTTTTCCGAATACGTCGGGTTATGTCGTTCGGTGTTTACAGATTTTGTGAACGCGGGCTGCGACGGGAGCCTGCGCCCCCCGATATTCCCCGCGCGCGCGACGAGTGGCCGCGCCGATGCGGCCACAATCCTAAAAGTCGCTGTGGTCGACACACTCCCGGGGCAATTACAGGTCAATCGGCGCAAATCAAATATCGTCGTACCGTCGGAAACCGCTATTCGGGTGTCGCCTTAGTAAATACCCCCAATTTTGTGATAACACATTTCAGATGTTTGGCAACCATCTGCAAAGTTGTTTTCTCTACACAATATGTTCGTCAATACTAATTGGAGAAAACACCGTTCTGCACGGGGTCTCGGAGCAATCGCAATGTCCCGTAGACACGCGTGGCAAAACGGTGGTTCTCCCAATAGTATTTGAAGACCAATATTGTGAAGAACACTTGCAGATGTTGCCAAACATGCTGTAATGTGTTTCTTCAACACATTTGTTCTTTCAAATACTATTGCGGAGAACACCGTTCTGGCGCACGCGTGTCTCCGGAACAGATCGCAATGTTCCCGAACATCTGCATTCTGTTCTGGCGCTGTGTTCTTTCACGTGCTCGTTAATTTTTATAATTTACTGAAAAATGCTCGGGTTCTTCCCATTGATGTTTCAATGGGCTCGTTACTCGAACGAGCACGCGAGCATCTGGAAGTTTCGCTCGAGTAACGAGCACCCGAAGCATTTAGTGCTCGCTCATATCCTAATAAACAACCTAATAGTAGCGAGATACCTAAATTGCAAGAGGATAATAAGATCAAAACTCTCTTCCCCAATACTGATCATAAGAGTTAATAGACAATAGATCCTCTACAGAGCACGTAGTGCCTTCACCCGGGCTTAGATGATTACCATTAGAGATATACGAGATTGCGCTATATACTCCTCCTCTTATGTAGAAGATGGAGAATGCACCGTGTGGCGACGATTCCCTGGAGCCTGGTACGTGGCCGGTAGTCGCCCTTGATCGGAAAAAGAATAAAGACCAGTATAGAAGTGAATCCTATCTGCTCCAAACCTTTTCCGCTTTTGCATGTTTGCACTCCGCCAAAATTGATGGCCAAATGGTGTTGCCATATAGATGGTGATGTGTCATTTTAGTACCTCAGAGAATAGTGGCTTTTGGTTGGAGGGGACGCCACATTGAACTAATATTAAGCGGCTCTTTATAGAGTTTGCAGATGGGTAAAAGGGGGTCCCCGACCATCCGGTCGTTTGATGCGTTCAGAAGGCCTCGACAGGGTGGAGTGGGACTTTCCTCTGTGGGAAGTTGGATAGGTTCGATTGAGATGATCCGTTGGAGTGGGTTAAAAACGTTTTAATGTTGATCTAGACCTGGTATTAAGATAAATAGAGACTTTTCCTCCTTTTTGTTTTTCTTTACAGGGGCAACTAGAAGGGGTGCACCCCTCCGTCCCCTCTTTTCGCCATGTTCCATATGAACCTGGCTGGCAATCATAGATCATGGCTTAGAGATGGAGGGGCAGGGTTAGAGGCCCCGACGATAAGATCATGCTGCACTGCCACTATATTCTGCTCTGTCTATCAAAGATTCGGGGGACCTCATTCCTTCTGCATCGTTGACACACATAGTATGGTATATCCGGCTTTTAGATCAATTTCAAAATCTATATTGATGCCCCTTATGAGGAATTCATTAATTATATAGACAGTTAACCTTGAACAGTGTCTTCTCCAATTATTGAGTACTTGGGGCTTAAAAATCCAGTATAACCAAGGTGGGCGACTGATGCATTAATTTTTGCCTCATATGACAAGATGAAGTGTTCAAGGTTAATACCTGGAGCTCTCTGCCCTCTGAATGAGCAGAGATGGTAATTCAATAAAAATACATACTATTACCACAGCGTTATATGTCCGTTAACTGCCCATGCTGAGCTGATAAAAAATGGTTTTCCTTTATCTCATTCCGGGCCATTTATTATACTAATTATAATGGGGTGGCAAAAAGTTCCGTATTAACAAGAAATTTGATGAGGCATAACGTAAGGATGTCTTTCTCTTCCTCTTTTTATCACTATTTCCTAGCTGCTACAGTCCAGTTTCTAATTTCGTTTAAAAATAATCATAGCACTGTTTGGATACATTTCTCTAGTATGTGTGGGGAGAGATTTATAATCCATTTTTGCCTTGTTGGAGGTCACGTCAATTGAAGCCGTCAATGTGAAGAACTTTCCAAATGATACACTGAATGATAATATCTGCGAAGAGTGAAGGAGATCCTAGGGATTTAAGGGGGTTTAAATTTACCCCTTTGTGGGCATCTCAATTTGCGAGTTTTATAAAATTGAGAAGTAGTATTCTTGGAAAGATGAATATATCCACTGGATCACTGTTGGAGGATGGGAACTACCTCGGTTTCACAATATTGGTGCGATAAGGGTATTCTTAAAGAAGGGGATTTATTTCAGATTATTGCACGTTGTGCTCACGCATATAGAGTGGAAAAATCAAGATATATTAAGGAGAGGGCAACAGCCAATTTCACAATCCTGATAGAGTTAGGAGTATTCCACAAAGTAGTCGCTAGGCCTATGATCGTTTTTTCGAATAAATGCATGACTGGTATATATGGCCAATCTAGGGATTTGAGTGCTTACTGAACAAAACAATGGGGGGAGATTTATACAGAATGTAATTAGGTCACTATAATTAAATCATAGAGCCCACATTATATAATTATTGAACACTTTTTAATTTTTCCCCAACTTATTGTTAAGAGGCTGGGTTAAAGGGACAATTCACTGTATGAGATCTAAGAGAAAACCAAGCTGATGTTCTTCATTTTTCTCTGGGATTGGCCCGAAGGATTGGAATTAACTGGTGAAGAAATCTGTTGAATATTTGAGGCTCAGGCATTGTTTCTCTAACCCTCGTATAGCGACAAACCTCGTTATCAATGGGACTCACTCCAATTGATAGAGGCCTCGAGGATGTAAAAGAGACCGGTTTCGAAGTCCTTTTTCGGCTATGGGCTTATTAACATTGGAAAGACGCTAAGGCTCCGCAGTAAGGAAATGGCAATCATTTGGTGGACGTATAAAGATATATGATCATGCGCATATGAAAAAAGCCGTTATAGAAGGGAGAAGAGGTCTAACGATATATGTGATCAATGGAATTTATGAGGAGACAATATCTGATACTGCCATATGGGAGCTGTTTTTTTTTTTTTCATTATTTTATTATTTTTATTATTTACTTTTTTACTTTACTTTTTATCTTTATTTTATTTTCCTTTTTTTTTTTTTTTTTGTTTGCCCTCTTCTCCCGTTTTTGTTTTGTGGTTCCGTGGTTTGTTTACTCTTTTGTCTTTTTTTTCTTTTTCTGTCCTGAGCGCTTTCTCTTGTTTTTTTTTTTTCCGCCGCGTACTATCTCAGTGTGTCTGTGGTTGAAGTGGTTTGATTTGATTGCAGGGTGATTGGTTAAGATTATTAGGGGTAATGTATCTATCTGATATGGTTAGGCAGGGCAAGGGATGCACACAAATGGCTGGTTAATGTGTCTGTCTGATTTTAATGTTTATTAAAAGCACTATATGATGTATATTTAAAAAGTGAGGGGGGTGATATAATAATATGTTGATTTATATACTTACTCTGTGTAAAGAAATGTCGGTATGAATATATTTTTTTGATCATGAATTTGGAAATTAAAAATTGCTATATAAATAGAAAAAAAAAAGACAATCCTGCCAGAGGGGGCGCACACTTTTTCTGTCAGTTTTGGGGGTGCATGTTTGGTTTTACAAACATTGAATCTGTGGTTTGATGTCGTTGTAAGATTTGACCCATTCAGTGCTGGTCTTAATATCCTGGGCCCCACTATGTGGCACTATACTAGAGCAGTGGGAGTGGCCGGTGTAATTTAAATAGGTAATTATGTAGTCCCCATATATTATATGGCATATTGGGGGCACATTTACTAAGGGTCCCGCACACCGCAATTTAACAGGGATTTTGGCGCAACGAGCGATCGTATTTTCATGCGACACAATCTGGGCGTGGCCGTTGGACAAACTATCGCTGATTCCTGACTAAGTGCGGATTTAAATTCAAATTGGTCGTCGCAAGACTGCACTACATAACCAGAGAGAAAAGGTGAACTTCATGCAGGATTCAGATCTCGGGAGCACGATCTTAGTGAATCGCGCCGACTTCATCCTCGTCGGCCAACGCACCCTCGGGATCGCGACAGACCGTGTAAGTACTGTGGCCCCCATGTGTAGAACTTTATATTTTTATAGTATAGAAATGATTAGTCATGCGTTCCGGGGAACAATCAAACGTAAATACATACACTAAACCTCAACCAATCCGGCCACATTTATTAGGTACACCTGTCCAACTGCGGCTCGTTGAACGCTTAATTTCTAATCAGCCGAACAATCAATGGCGCAACTCAGTGCCTATTTAGCCTGTAGCAAGTGGTCAAGACAGCTCCTGCAGTCAACCGAGCATCAGTATGGGAAAAGTGTTGCTTTGATGTCCTTTGAACGTGCATGGTTGTGTGGTGCCAACAAGGGCCTGGTCTGAGTCTTTCAAAACGTGCTGATCTAGCTGGATTTTCGCAGCGCACAACCATCTCTGGGGTTACGAGAATTGTCCGAGGAACATCAGCATTCTGTGGGCGTGAAATGCCTTTTTATGGCCAAGGTCGAGGAGAATGGGCATGACTGGTTTGATCTGATAGAAAGCAACAGTGACTTAAATCGCCACTGTTACAGAACCAATGTAGGCATATAGGTCATCTTCCTGAACCGCCACGGAATCGCAATCGTAGACTTTGAGGCGATGGGCTACAGGCACAGAAAGACCACAACCCGGGTTCCACTGCCTTTCAGCTTAAGAACAGACACCTGAGGCTAACATATTGCACAAGCTCAAGTCGAAATTGGACAGTAGAAGATTGGAAAAAAACGTTGCCTTGTCTGATGGGTCTCGATTTCTGCTGGCGGCGAACACTATTCGGGATTGGTATGGATCAAATTTGGCGTCAACACATGAGCATGGATCCTTCACCTCGCCTTGTATCCCACGTTCAGCAAGCTGGTGTGTGGGGTGGTCATGGGGTGGGACATATCTTTTTTCTTTCTGCTCCTTCGCACTCTCTTTGGGCCCACTTGGGTACGCAATTGAAGCATCGTTGCATGCCACAATGCCTCCACGCCTACCTTTGTATTGTTGCTGACCATTTCCAATCCCTTTATATGACCACAATGTACCCCCACATCTCTGATTGCTACTTCAGCAGGATCATGCGCCATTCATAAAGCTGGAATCATCTGCCACACTCAACACTTAGAAGGCTTGTGGAATCATCTCCACAACATCACAGGCAACTGGTGTTCTTGAAACATGACAATGATTCAACTGTACCGAAGAGCCTCCCACAGTCACCAGATCTCACGCAATCCAATAGAGCTGCTTTGGGGTGTGTGGAACGTGAGCTTCGCATCATGGTATGTGCAAAAAATGTGTGATCCATCTATGTTCAATATGACCAAATCTCTGAGATGCTTCCAGCACCTGGTTTATGGAATCTAATGGCCTCGATAAAAATTGAGGCATTTTCTGAATGCAAAAAGGGGTCTCAAACCCCTGTTACTTATGCATGGTTACCTAATAGTGTCCGGTGAGTTGTACGTGGGTGCAACAGAAGCCAAACCTAAACCATCCCTACTAGCCCTTCTTCCTATTAACTTAAATGTTTATTAAATATGAGGGGCTTGTTTTTTTTATCAATTATTTTAGCTATAGCTGTAGCATAAAATTATGTGGAATGTATTTAAGGCAGTTGTTATACGTCTTTTCTAAACGAGATTTTGGGGCTACATCCAGCACTTTTTGGGATAGTCACTCGTAGTTTTGTGTCATTTTGGTGTACTATACATCTTCTATATTTTTTTAATAGTTTTTCTTTTAGAGGAGTAATGCAGTAGGGCAAATGGAAACGCTATTGGCAAAGAATTTTTATAAATGCTTATAAAAAATATTGCTGAAATTTACAAAAAATCTCTGGAAAAGCAGAGGGTAAGTCTTGTCACAATTTTATTTTGCCAAGCAAGAAAAGCTTGAAGTCTCAAACATCTGAAGTACGTTGTGATTTTCTTCATTAGATCAACACTGATTGCAATTTATAGAAACACTTGTGATTACTAACTAGTCTCAAGGATTTGGAAATGATCCTTCCATTACCTTTACTTGCAAAGTTTTTGTCCCTAACTTCTTAATTGCCTCATTGACAAAATGTTACTATGCAAATGTGAAGGTATGCTAATGATCCAAGTAATTGATGCTTGGGAACTAAATGAGTTCCTTCTAATTTTATCTATATGTATACTGTCATATCATGTTTATCTTTTTCATATTTTTATTTACAGTTTTCTTACTTTTTTAACTTATTTTGGTCATTTATTTCTTAAACATTACTTAAAAAATTCAAAGGAAAATTCAATGGATTGTCATTAACAATAAAGCTTACTTGCAGACACCTTTATTAACTGTTATAGCTGTTTTATTGTATCCATTTTTTAAATCCAATTGCCACATAGACCAAAAAAAATTGCCTGTAGCTACAATTATAAAATATACAGTTCCGACTCAATTCAACTTAAGAACAAACCTAGAGAACCTATCTTGTACGTAAACCTGGGGACTGCCTGTATAGATTTTTTTTTTTTTTAAAACCCACCAATCGCATTTATTGTTTAGTTACTTAGCTATAATACTGTACAATAAATAATATCAATTATTTTAGTAATTTTTATGACTTGACGATAAAGCTACAACAGGATATGACTTTATTTTCTGTGAAAAAAAAATATATATATGTATAAATAATAAAATAATTGAATTTCCTGCTGCTGTCTCGAAAAATTTATCGGGAAACTCTCCCACAACTATCAGTTTTCTTCCTTTATTAAATTCATACACAACTTAGGTAGACTGGATATGCACCTGCATGATGCTCTTCCATCCATCGCCGGATAATGTGCCAAATATCTGCTCTCCGGTACAGCCTTTCCATGAAAATTAGCTCAGCTCTTTTTTTTGCCTAGAAAACATCTGCTTTTTCGTGATAGCAGCTGTGACAGTCTAACAGTCTAAGCTCTTCACAATTCTCTCGTACAAAGGGGCTTTTGACGAGGATGATAAATGACCAGAATTACACCACAGCTTTTAAGTACCTAATTCTAACCTAGCGGCTAATGAGCGCCATACTTTTGCACCTGTCACATTCAGAACATTGCTATTATTTGTGTTATTTTTTTTTTTTTCAAGTAGTCTTTTTGATTTCAGTTTGTGCCATTAGGTCCGGTAGAGGAGATGGTAATAAGGTTATAATTGGCTGTCAAGAGAACATTATATGCAAACTTGATATAGCATTGATCTCGGTATGCGCGCCGGCCTGACACGCTCCATTCAGAGTGGACTACAATTATGATTTAGCCTTTGTTTTTCTCGTTTCAACCAGGGGAGGGGGGGGGATGTTCAACCGGTCGACAGAAGAGAGATCTCTACAAAAGTTGCCAGCAATTGAGGTCCCCAATTTATATTTAAATTGTGGAGATGGTAGAAAATAGACGGGTTATTTAGATCCGTCGTCGCCAAATGAAGATATAGATGAATTAAACATGAAGTGTAAAAGGACAATGAGTCGTAAATTGCAAAGATCAGATCCTGAATTTGAGGTTTAACCTATGACCCTTATAATTTCCTATTATTATATTCCCTATTTCCATGCCTTTTTTTTTTACTTCAAATGAGTCCTTAGGATTTAACTGTTGGGTATATAAAATAAAATCTATAATTTTATTATTTTTATAAGTCAGATAAGAGGCGTCTAAAGTCCGTTGTAATTTTTTAGGGGTTTTTTTGTATCTCTTTTTGTAAAAAGTTTTGCCAATTTGTCCTGACATATCTTCATATTACTAACATCACTGCTGTCATTTTATTAGTCAGGTACTGATGTCTACAGAGGCATAACTTAAAGGGGTTGTCCACTTTTAGCAAATAATTGATATGGTTTGTGGAATTAAAAGTTATACAATTTTCCAATATACTTTCTGTATCAATTCCTTAGTTTTCTAGATCTCTGCTGGCTGTTATTCGTTAACCCTTACCCAGCCCTTTTTTTTTTTTGCATTTCTGCTTTTTACTCCCCTCATTCCAAAATTGTCATGTTTACAGAGATGTGTGAGGTCTGGTTATACGTGAGCCAAATTTTACTTTTTAGTGGCGCCATTTAATATTCCATGTAATGTACTGGAAAACTGAATTTAAAAAATCCAAGTGCGGTGAAATTGATTAAAAAATTCATTTCTTGGGGGTTCTTACAGCTTTCATTCTGTGCTCCAAATGACACCTCCTCTTTATTATTTGGGTTGATACGATCACAAGGATACCAAATTTATATAGATTATAGTAGATTTTTAAAAAATTAAAACTTTTTGTACAAATAAATATACAGGGAGTCCCCTGGTTACATACAAGATAGGGTCCGGAGGTTTGTTGAATTTGTATGTAAGTCGAAACTTACTTTATAATTGTAGATCCAGACAAAAAAATTTTTGGCCCCAGTGACAATTGGAGTTTAAACATTTTTTGCTGTAATGGGACCAAGGATTATCAATAAAGCTTCATTACAGACACCTTACAGCTGATCATTTCAGTCTGGGACTATAGTAAAGCATTCAGAAAGCTTCACCAGAGGTCAGAGGGGTCTGTCTGTAACTATGGGTTGTCTGTAAGTCGGGTGTCCTTAAGTAGGGGACCGCCTGTATATATTAGCAATTTTGCCAAATTCCAGCACCGACCATGGCAGTAACAGGCAGGTGTCAGCTGTATTATACAGCTGACACCAGATATGTTTGGAAAGAGCTCAGCCCGTGAGCTCTCTCCATACACCCACGCAGCACCAGGACGTTATAGTACGTCCTGGTGCGCAAAGAGGTTAAAAGGCTTCTATGTTTACTTCAGAAGGACAAAGATCTGTCCATGGTCATGTGATGAACACGCAGGTGCACGAGCCATTCGTTTTAGACGCCTCTAATTACTCTTTGTGACATAGCAGCTCATTCACCTGTGTGTCCATCACATGACCATAGACAGATTTCTGTCCATTGGCAGTAAACATAGAAGCTTTCTATAAAATAACAGCAAGCAGAGCTAGAACACTGTGAGGAATTGTAACAGAAATAAAATTGAAAAATTGCATAACTTTTCATTACACAAACAATATCAATTATTCGTTGAAAGTGGACAACCCCTTTAAATGGGGTTGGCCACTAATCCCAAACTTTAAACGGGTAAGTATAAGATGATTATTTATGAAAATCTATATTTGATAAAAAATTTGAAATTATTATTTGATAAAAATCAGGTCAGAGGTAACAAGGGGAGCTTCTGCAAAATCTTAAAGGGGTTATCCGGGTTTTAAAAATTACTTATGGCCGGGCTGGGGAGGGCTAGTTAAACATAATAAACATGTACTTACCTCGTCCGGCGCCGCTGATGTCCCACGCCGCGGTCCCTTTGATCCGTGCCCCTGTTTGTTTACAGGGGAACGGAAGCCGCGCACAGGGAGCTTCCAGTCCGCGATGTGGACGGCTCCTCCCATCCGTCCCTATGGGCGTTGTAAGCGCTGGGAGATGGTGTGCATGGGAGCTTCTGGCCGGCCGGAAGCTCCCTGTGCGCACTTGTAATGAAACCGGCGCACAGAGAAGACCGGCCGCGGCGCGGGACATCGGCAGCGCCAGACGAGGTAAGTACATGTTTATTGTGTTTAAATAGCCCTCCCCAGCCCGGCCATAAGAAATTTTTTATACCCGGATAACCCCTTTAAAGAAGGTTCTCCCAAACGTTTGCTATTTATAGTAGTGATAGCTTCTTATGTGGCAAAGTGACCTTCAGGCCCCCTCAGGTACGAGAGACTATACAACATACCTCCTATAGCTAAACTTCTGACAATGGTAGTGATATTGTCCATTTGACACTTTCTACTTCAATTAAAGGGGTTGTCTGGTTCATTTTTTATACCGGCCATAGGATAGATTGTCCATTTTTCCAACAACCAGACCCAATACCAATCACCTGTTCATTGTACTGTGGGAGAGGCTGGGAACTGATGGTTTTCCCAGTGTGGGCATAAGGACCACTTAATAGGACATCGCTACAAGAAACCTTTTTAAAACACCAGACAACCCCTTGAAAATTTTAAATTACTTTAAGGTGCAACTGTAAAGTATTAAAACTTTTGCCACACTCTGAGTCAGAACTTGCAAATTGTTTTGATGGGATCAGGTTTCAGGTTTCTTGATGGAAAACCATTCCCAGAGCTGCCTGTGATTGACAGCTCCATTTCTGATCCTGGGAAAGCTACTCATTTTGCCTGCAGCTGCAGTTGAGTGATGGACGGCTGAGCGAGTCTGTGCTGGGGGTAGTGTCCATTTCTGCCTTATATTCTGCTAAGCCCCTTCATTGGCTGCTGGTTATTACAGTCTATCTGTGTATATAGGGCTCTTGATGTCTTGTTTGGTATTCTGTGTTTTGTATCCAATTCTGTACCTTTGCAGCCATCTTGGTTTTGACCTGGTTGGTTGGTCTGTACCTGTATCTTGACCTGACCTGTTTATACCTGCCTGAAGACCTGTATTAATATTCTGTGCACCAGTGTCAACACTGGTCTATTCCTGTATTCTTGTTACCTGTCTGCTCCACCATCCAGCAGCTGCCAAATGAAGTAAGTCTTCCCTGTCATCTTGTACGGTCATTCAGGGACTGTCAGTTAGAGTCCTGATAGTGGGTTTGCCCTTATCAGGGCGGTTTATCTGCTTTAGGCAGGGCCTTAGCCTGCAGGGACATCGCAGGGTGAGTTTGCCACCACTTACCTAGTCTGACAGCTAGCGCCAAGCCTGGTTGTGGTTGCGTGATTGCTGGATAGGTGCTGACACTCTGCACTAAGCAATAATAAGCAATTTTCTAATTATTTAACCATGGGAAACCGAAAAGGATGGCTAGAGGAGAGAGGTGACTTGTTGGGACGGACAGAAGTAGAGGAGTGCAAAAAACAGGACCTAGAGTGATGTCACAAGCATGTGACTCATCACATGCTTTAGGGCGCCCAATCACAAACATGCTGTCCTGATCCATGTGAAAGACCTTGGGAACTTGAGTGATGTCACAAGCATGCTCTCAGTGCTCTGGCCTCAGTGCCCTTAGCTGATGTCACAACCAGGAAGTGTCACGCACTTCAGAAATAACTGAATATGATTTTATAAGAAGAGTTGATAGATATAACAGGCTGTACCTAAGGCTAGGATAAAGCCAGCAGCATGATATGGGTATTGTTAGAATTATTGTCAAAGGCTCTCTCCCGCTGTGGTAAAACAATTTTTGTCAGTAACTTTACAGTTTTGATTTAAAGAACATCTACCACTAGTATGAAGGATTGTAAAACAAGCACACTTACATACTGGTGTGTGCCCCTTATGGCAGGATATGTTCTTCTTTTATCTTCTTATGCCTTGGTTTTTAACAAAAAAAAGTTTACAAAATATGCAAATTAGTTTTAGGGGCTCCAGGCTCCAATAACACCTATGGAGGCTGGAGCTCCTTAGGCTTGTTTGCATAATTTTAAAAGCCTTTTTTTTTTTTGCAAAAACCAGGAAAAAGAAGATAAAAGAAGAGCAGATCCTGCCAGAGGGAGCACACACCAGTATGTAAGTGTGCTTGTTTTACAATCCTTCATCCTGATGGTAGATGTCCTTTAACATTTACAAAAAATTCTAAATTTTAACATGTACTTTTGCAATAATCTTATTACGGGAATATGTTTACATAATTTTACGTTTGATATGATCAGCGCGGCACCCCTTCTTATAACATAAGAACATCTGGAGGGAAAAAAAGCAAGTAATAAGAATATGATCCTGCTGATGAGGAGATTAATAAAAGGGACTGATATTCCATAACATCTCTAGTTATCAGTAGAATAAATAAAGGGGAATAGAAATGAATTAATAGATGATTCCTTAATACAGAAATTAAATAAAACTACAGAGATTGAAGGTTTCCAGACAAAAGTAGACATGTAACATGTGAAATTCCCTCTGCAATCCTAAAACATTAAAACGTCCTACAAGTAGAAAATAAATGTGCTTCACCTTGTGAACTCGCCCGTGTTCACATTCGTTTCTTGATAGATGGTAAGGGAACAATTTCATTTCCTTTCACATTTATAAATGTTGTAAATTCTCTTCTTGTTAATTTGTCTGCCTTATTTTCTAATTGTAACTTCCAGAAACAGGCAACGAGAAGAATGCACTGACGCAAGACTTTAGATCTTAAAGACCAGGCAGAAACCAGAGTTCACGGCAATGGGGGAGATTTATTAAGATAGGTGATTCCTAAGCCAATTGTGATGTGTCTTGTCATGGAATAAAATCGGTTTTACTTATTCTGTTAATAAAAACTCTTAGGATGGAAACCACCAGATGCACATTGAAAGGCGAAAGGTTGTGTTTTTACTCTATTTATACCTCCTAATAAATTGGGCACATGTCCTGCACTCTGTGTGATGGAATCTCAAATCTATAAGAGATATAATTTACTCCATAAGGTATAAGCGCTCATGCACACTAATGTGAAATCAGGATGTGTGCTTGGCATTTTTGCAGTGGCAAGCACATGTCCCCATTTTACTTTTATGGACTCAATGGCCCCTTGCATGAGTCGACTGCCTGGGCCATTAAAGATAGAGCAGGTCCTTTTCCTGCCGAAGAAAGCATTCTTCATCTATTGTCTTTTTTACGTGTGAGAGAATTAAAATGGACTAAAACAGTTAGGCCGCAAACAGGACCTCTGTCCAATATACTTTCTGTATCAATTCCTTAGTTTTCTAGATCTCTGCTTGCTGTTATTCGTTAACCCTTACCCAGCCCTTTTTTTTTTTGCGTTTCTGCTTTTTACTCCCCTCATTCTAAAATTGTCATGTTTACAGAGATGTGTGAGATCTGGTTATTCGTGAGCCAAATTTTACTTTTTAGTGGCGCCATTTAATATTCCATGCAATGTACTGGAAAACTGAAAAAAAAAAAATCCAAGCGTGGTGAAATTGATTAAAAAATACATTTCTTAGGGGTTTTTACAGCTTTCATTCTGTGCTCCAAATGACACCTCCTCTTTATTCTTTGGGTTGATACGATTACAAGGATACCAAATTTATATAGATTTAGTAGATTTTTGTACAAAAAAATTCCAGCACCGACCATGGCAGTAACAGGCAGGTGTCAGCTGTATTATACAGCTAACACCAGATATGTTTGGAAAGAGCTCAGCCCGTGAGCTCTCTCCATACACCCCCACAGCACCAGGACGTTATAGTATGTCCTGGTGGGCGAAGAGGTTAAAAAGCTTCTATGATTACTTCCGAAGGACAGAGAGATCTGTGGTCATGTGATGGAAATGCAGGTGCACAAGCCATTAGTTTTAGGCGCCTCTAATTACTCTTTGTGATATAGCAGCTCACTCACCTGTGTGTCCATCACATGACCATGGACAGATATCTGTTCTTTGGCAGTAAACATAGAAGCTTTCAATAAAATAACAGCAAGCAGAGATCTAGAACACTGAGGAATTGAAACAGAAATAATATAGAAAAATTGCATAACTTTTCATTACACAAATAATATCAATCATTCGCTGAAAGTGGACAACCCCTTTAATGGGGTTGGCCACTAATCCCAAACTTTAAATGGGTAAGTATAAGATGATTATTGATGAAAATCTATATTTGATAAAACATATGAAATGATTATTTGATAAAAATCAGGTAAGAGGTAAAGTCTTAAAGAAAGTTCTACCAAACGTTTGCTATTTATAGTAGTGATAGCTTCACGCCCCCTGAAGTACGATAGACTGTACAACATACCTCCTATAGCTAAACTTCTGACAATGGTAGTGATATTGTCCATTTTACACTTTCCACTTCAATTAAAGGGGTTGTCTGGTTCATACCGGCCATAGGAGATATGGTCCATTTTTCCAACAACCAGACCCAATACCAATCACTTGTTCATTGTACTATGGGAGGGGCTGGGAACAAATGGTTTTCCCAGTGTGGGCATAAGGACCACTTAATAGGACATCGCTACAAGAACCTGACAACCCTTTGAAAATTTGCACTTTAAACTGCAACTGTAAAGTATAAAAACTTTTGCCAAACTCTGTGTCAGAACACACTTGTTCTGATGGGATCAGGTTTCAGGTTTCTTGCTGGAAAACCACACCCAGAGTTGTCTGTGATTGACAGCTCCATTTCTGATCCTGGGAAAGCTGGGTGTGTCTTTGTACTCGTTTTGCCTGCAGCTGCGGTTTGAGTGATGGACGGCGGAGCCAGTCAGTGCTGGGGGTAGTGTCCATTACTGCCTTATATTCTGCCCAGCCCTTCATTGGGTGCTGGTTATTCAGTCTATCTGTGTATCTAGTGCTCTTGCTATCTTGTTTGGTATTCTGTGTTTTGTATCCGATTCTGTACCTTTGCAACCATCTTGGTTTTGACCTGGTTGGTTTTGTCTCCACTTGTCTGCCTGTATCTGTACCTGACCTGTATATAACCAGTTTGATCTTGACCTGACCTGTGTATATTCCGCCTGTACCTGTATTTTGACCTGACCTGTTTATACCTGCCTGAAGACCTGTGTTAATATTCTGTGCACCAGTGTGAACACTAGTCTATTCCTGTGTTCCGGTTACCTGTCCGCTCTACCATCCAGCAGCTGCCAGACGAAGTAAGTATTCTCTGTCATCTTGTAGGGTCTCTCAGGGACTGTCAGTTAGGTTCCTGATAGTGAGTGGTTTATCTGCTTTAGGCAGGGCCTTAGCCCGCAGGGACGTCGCAGGGTGAGTTCACCACCACTGACCCAGTCTGAAAGCTAGCGCCAAGCCTGGTTGTGGTTGCGCGGTTGCTGGACAGGTGCTGACACTCTGCACTAAGCAATAATAAGCAATTCTCTAATTATTTAACCATGGGAAACTATACAGGACGGCTAGAGGAGAGAGGTGACTTGTTGGGATGGACAGAAGTAGAGGAGTGCAAAAAAACAGCACCTAGAGTGATGTCACAAGCATGTGACTCATCACATGCTTCAGGGCGTCCAATCACAAACATGCTGTCCTGATCCATGTGAAAGACCTTGGGAACTTGAGTGATGTCACAAGCATGGTCTCATGCACTTCAGAAATAACTGAATATGATTTTATAAGAAGAGTTGATAGATATACCAGGCTGTACCTTAGGCTAGGATGAAGCCAGCAGCATGATATGGGTATTGTTAGAATTAGTGTCAAAGGCTCTCTCCAGCTGTGGTAAAACAATTTTTGTCAGTAACTTTACAGTTTTGATTTAAAGAACATCTACCACAAGTATGAAGGATTGTAAACCAACCACTTATATACTGGTGTGTGCCCCCTTTGGCAGGATATGTTCTTCTTTTATCTTCTTATGCCCTGGTTTTTAACAAAAAAGGGTTAAAACAATATGTAAATGAGTTTAGGGGCTCCATGAGCCTGGAGCTCCTTAGGCTTGTTTGCATAATGTTAAAAGCCTTTTTCTGTAAAAACCAGGGGAAAAGAATATAAAAGAAGAGCAGATCCTACCAGAGGGGGCACACACCAGTATGTCAATGTGCTTGGTTTACAATCCTTCATCCTGATGGTAGATGTCCTTTAACATTTACAAAAAATTCTAAATTTTAATATGTACTTTTGCAATAATCTTATTACGAGAATGTGTTTACATAATTTTACGTTTGATATGATCAGCGCGGCACCCCTTCTTATAACATAAGAACATCTGGAGGAGAAAAAAGCAAGTAATAAGAATATGATCCTGCTGATGAGGAGATCAATAAAAGGGACTGATATTCCATAACATCTCTAGTTATCAGTAGAATAAATAAAGGGGAATAGAAAAGAATTAATAGATGATTCCTTAATACAGAAATTAAATAAAACTACAGAGATTGAAGGTTTCCAGACAAAAGTAGACATGTAACATGTGAAATTCCCTCTGCAATCCTTAAACATTAAAACGTCCTACAAGTAGAAAATAAATGTGCTTCACCTTGTGAACTCGCCCGTGTTCACATTCGTTTCTTGATAGATGGTAAGGGAACAATTTCATTTCCTTTCACATTTATAAATGTTGTAAATTCTCTTCTTGTTAATTTGTCTGCCTTATTTTCTAATTGTAACTTCCAGAAACAGGCAACGAGAAGAATGCACTGACGCAAGACTTTAGATCTTAAAGACCAGGCAGAAACCAGAGTTCACGGCAATGGGGGAGATTTATTAAGATAGGTGATTCCTAAGCCAATTGTGATGTGTCTTGTCATGGAATAAAATCGGTTTTACTTATTCTGTTAATAAAAACTCTTAGGATGGAAACCATCAGATGCACATTGAAAGGCGAAAGGTTGTGTTTTTACTCTATTTATACCTCCTAATAAATTGGGCACATGTCCTGCACTCTGTGTGATGGAATCACAAATCTATAAGAGATATAATTTACTCCATAAGGTATAAGCGCTCATGCACACTAATGTGAAATCAGGATGTGTGCTTGGCATTTTTGCAGTGGCAAGCACATGTCCCCATTTTACTTTTATGGACTCAATGGCCCCTTGCATGAGTCGACTGCCTGGGCCATTAAAGATAGAGCAGGTCCTTTTCCTGCCGAAGAAAGCATTCTTCATCTATTGTCTTTTTTACGTGTGAGAGAATTAAAATGGACTAAAACAGTTAGGTCGCAAACAGACCCTCTGCAAACATGCAAAAAGCTTAAAGGAAATCTACCAGTAGCGGGAAGGCACACTGATTATACTCCCCTACTCTCCTCTTGATACCGGCGGTGGTCATTGCTAATCTTGACACGCTGGAATCGCCTAAAAAAGAAACTTATAAGAAGCAGCCGAGGACCCGGGGATCTGGTCTGCTAATTATTCCCACCTCTCTCTACCTCCCTCCCAAATCATGTGAATTTAAAGCGGTATTCCGGAAATATGAACGTCTGACACAAAAACCCATGATGATATAAATAAATAAATTCAACAATACTAAATGTAATTAGTCACAAAACGGAGCTTAAATAGTTTGATTTTATGATTCACAAAATTTATGGCCTCTCTAAAGTAGGTGGAGTTATCACCAAGATG
Source organism: Engystomops pustulosus (assembly GCA_019512145.1). Lineage (NCBI taxonomy): Eukaryota > Metazoa > Chordata > Amphibia > Anura > Leptodactylidae > Engystomops > Engystomops pustulosus. The sequence continues at coordinate 249,766,339 of CM033642.1, read as the reverse complement.
GCCGCCACTGGAAACTACAAGTCCCAAGATCCTTTAGTTCTCAGTAACTCCTCCTCCCTCTTATGCTCTGCTCCCGGTGATGATATAACAGACTTTCTTGCTCTGTTACCATAGCGATGATGTGTAGCTGCCATGCCTGCACCACAACTCTGGCCATACTGGATGCACTTCAACCAACTACAGCCAAACGTAGTGGTGATCACATGATCTGCCCAGACAGGTGCAAGACATGTGATGTGGACATGTGACCAGTGGCCATCTTCTGTCCTGTGTCTACTCCGCAACAGACCGCACGTAGGATATTAATGGACTGATTAAAGGGCCAGTAGCATTTTAATTCTTCATTACAGTCTATGTCACCAGCTAATTACACATTAGCTTATATTTTGAGTACCCATTTGTATATGAATTATGCTTATTCCTGGAATACCCCTTTAATCCTCTTGCATGATAGATACTTTCTTCTCCCATGTTGGAGAGGGAGTTGAGTCACGCAGGAGGTGTGAATAATTAGCATCCCGGAGCTCCAGACTCCAGACTTCCCGTCCCGTCCCTGTGTGAAATGAAGACTAGGTGAGTATTTTCAGTGTAATTTGCCTTACAGCTACGGGTAGATTTCCTTTAAATTAGAGTTATTTTCATCGATAAAAGGCGACACCATGACACACAACCCTTTTAGAGAATGGGACCAAAAAATTTAGCTAAAAATAAAATTTTTCTCAAAGATCCACAAATGAGTCCTGGCACTCGTAGCAATGAACTGTACCTGTGGTTTATTCATTTGATCACAAGCATCATATAGGACACGTTTTGGATTCTCCCTTTCTTAGCCTAAATACCACCTATCTAATCTTGGAATATATCTCCATGAACACTGAATGAAAACAAAGAGAAATACACATAAATCATGAAATCCTGAAATAACATAAAGGAGTTGTCCCTTCTGGACAACCAAGTGGTGTGAAGATAAGAAATAACTTATACTAGCCTATCTCCTGTGTTCTGGATCAGCCTGGTTCCTCCAGGTATAAAGAGCCTCAGTGGTGACATCACATCAACACCGTGTACCCTCTACTGCCTGCCGCTGTTACCTGTATAGCACATACACGCTATCAACATGACGCCAGCACTGAGCCTCTATATATCAACAGAGCCCAGCACTGATAGGAGGTGCCATTTTGTATTATTTTTACTCTCCTGGTGTCATTATTCAAAAAAAAAGTTTTATCTTACAATATTAACCCCTTACCGACATGTGATGTATCTGTACGTAACACGTCGGCTCCCCCTGTATGGAGAGGGCTTAAGGGCTGATCCCAGTGTTGCTTGGGCGGCGCTATTTTTGATTTGATCACCGCCCCTCATTGAAGTAATTAAGGAGTGGCGATCGGTTATTATGACCACCTCGGGTCATAGAAAGACCCGAGGCTGTCTAATTTTAACCCATGTATTTCACGGTGCAATTTGCAATATATATTTGGGGCGCACAGTGAAAGTTGTAAGATCCAAACTCACAAGAGTTTGGCGCAAATGCATTTTTTCACCAATTTCACTGCATTTGGAATCTTTTTCCCGCTTCCCAGTACACGGCATGGAATATTAAATACTGTCACTATGAAATGCAATTTATTACACAGAAAACAAGCCCTCATACAGCTCTGTACATGGAAAATAAAAAAGTTATAGATTTTTGAAGGTGGGTAGTAATAAAATGGAAATGCAAAAACATAAAAGGACCATGTCATTAAATGGTTAAAATACATTAAAATAAAGAACGCTGTGCCCCATTTAAAACAAGCGCTGACCCTTAACCTCTACACAACTGTCATATACTGCTATAAATGTCCTAAGTAAATTTACAGATGTCAAGACTTCTGGTAGCACTGTGGGGGTCATTTATTAATCAATTTAGTAGCTGTTTTTTTCTAGATGCGTCATGTGCACCTTATTTATATGTGTCAGAGCCACAATTTAGCTTCTTTTCCAACACTCACGTTGTTTGCTTTTTGTCCCTCAATTTGGGCTGACCAGCTATATACTGGGGGACTGTGACCAATGCATTTCCCACCCTCGGCTTATACTTGAGTCAATAGGTTTTCCCAGTTTTTATTGGTAAAATTAAGTACCTGAGCTTATTCTCAAGTATATACAGTATTTATTATGCAAAATTGTGTTTCACTCAAAAAAGTTGCTGCACTCTGTCGGAGCAGTGCAGGGGGCGCCACAGATCATAAATCTGGCGCCCTCTCATGAATCTGCACTGTTTTTGGTGAATTAAATTGACATTTTCCATTTCTTGACTAGATGAGAAGGGGACATTGCACATTGGTTTCCCAGTGACTTTTTGGTCCTATAATCTAATTTCTCATGATTTTGTCCATCTTCATTATTAAAAATGTGATTTACTTGAAACATCAAATTGACAACATTGATACTGTAAAACGTTCTCGAAGAAATTCAATTCCTTTGACTGATGTTACTTGTGGCTACAATTACACCTGAATGCCTTAACATAGCGAAACATGGAGAAGATTGAACAATCCAGAAGTGAGAGGAGACAATGAATGAAGTGTCACCTGTAGAGTGATCCACCGGTAAGTAATAGATCACAGTATAACTGGATACAGAACACTATAAGACATAAGACATTGTTCTATCTGGTTGGTCGGTGATGTTTTTGGTTATCCTTTTTCTCTTGTTTTCTTAAACATTTTCTGAAATGACTATTCCTAAGTGCTGTATCTTTTGCTTTGTATCCAGTGATTTTTTTCTAGTCATTAGTAAGAAAGAAAGAGGCTCATTTAGTCACCTACCTTACAGGTCTCTTACTGATGCCACATGTTACCTCCACTACCAGGGGCATCACCTGAGGGGGCACAGAGGGTACACCTAGGCCCAGGACTGTGCTCCTATAGAGCTGCAGGAGCTGAGCAGATTCTACACAGTGTCCTATCTACAGGCAGTATGTTATTACAGCAGGGGGAGCTGAGCAGATTGTACATAGTGTCCTATCTGCATCTGCAGACAGCATGTTATAGGCAGGAGAGTTTGAGCAGATTGTACAGTCCTATCTGCAGGCAACTGTATGACAGCAGGATGCTGATTCAGCATATTGTACTGTTGTCCCCCATCTGCAGCAACATGTTATAGAGACAGAGGGCTTTAGCAGTATTGTAAATAGTGTCTACATCTGCAGGCAGCATTTTATAGGAGCAGGAGTGGCCTTAGCAGATTCTACATAGTCCTATCTGCAGCAGCATGTTTATAGAGCAGGGAGTTGAACACATTGTACAATAGTGGTCCTATCTGCTGGCAGCATGTTAATGAGCAGGAGGGGCTGAGCAGATTGTACATAGTGTCCCTATCTCAGGCAGCATTCATAGAGCAGGAGAGCTGAGCAGATTGTACATAGTGTCCTACTGCTGCAGAGCATGTTATAGAGCAGATGAGGCTGAGCAATTGTACATAGTGTCCTATCTGCAGCATCTTTATAGAGCAGGAGGGGCTGAGCAATTGTTACATAGTTCCTCACTGCAGGCAAGCTGTTGTAGAGCAGGAGGAGCTGAGCACATTTATGCAGGGTCGTATCGTAGGTAGCATCTTATAAAGCAGCAACAAACTGCTCATCTCCTCCTCATCCCTATCATGCTGCCTGCTGATAGGACTTCTTTTCCTATGAAAAATTAAACCATAAGGACCAGGGGCATGTAAACAACTTGTCATATTTTTATCCATAGCCTTCTTCCATCTGAGTCAACTTTAAAATTTGCTAATGATCTGAAGTGTTTAGTTCCCACTGTGATCTGGTTAACAGGTTCGTTACACTGTCCAACCCTCCTCCCTGCTGCTTCCTCAGCAGTCGTGAAGGTCCCCTCCGGCTCATTAGAATAATTTTAAAAGTGGATTTAGAAGGAAGAGCGCCATGGATAACAACTTAAGAAAGATTACCACAGTCACGGCGCCTGCATCTATGAGTAATTCCCTGTGTTTATCATGATGGATTTTGATGTAGATTTCCTTATATGAAATTATATAATCCTGTCCATATGGTCCATTTTGTGTAAGTTTAATATGTGCTGCATCTTTCCTGAATAATCACACGACAAGACCTCAGTCTATCCCACCCTGTTTCCCATTTCCAGTCCAGGACAATGTATATACAATGGAGATTGTGCGCTATTTCCATTGAGTGGGATTTTGAGTTCTTGCCTCCATTAATAGATTATTTTCCTCTCCTCGCTTCTTCTCGCTGACGATATAGAGTTTACAATGACCTGTAGCTTTTACATTTTGCAATTCGCCAGCCTCTTGATAGAATCCAATTCTGCCGGCCACTTAAATTCCTTCCTAACGCTCTGTTGTAACGCTGACAGCCAAAGCCAGGGACAAAAGCTAAGAAAGGAATGTCCATTTTACAAATCTTCTTGTCTGTGCTAAGCCAACAAATCCAATCTTCGTTTTGCTTTAGAGCCTTTAGTCATGCCATAAACCGTATTCTGCCGCCAAACCAAAACAAGATAAGACAAATTCTTTTATCATGTCAGCCCTGCTGAATACGGATGTCTTTCTTTCCCTCAGCTAAGACAAGGGGCAGGATTTTTGTCCATTAATGTTCAATTTGGTAGTTGGTAGACAAAGATAATGAGCTGAACCATTTGTAACACCACTTATTTTTTTTTTTTTTATTTTTTAGAACTTAGTGTCTTTCTGAACATCCATTGAGGTCCTTGTCTGTGTCACCAGACTACACACATCTCAAAACTAGATGACACAAGGTATTTCGGGGATATGTTTTTTTTTTTATCTATTTACAGTGGACGGTCCCACAGGACAGGGGATACAATCTGATCATTAAGGATTTGACCGTCCACATGCCTCTCAGATCAGGACCTGCCTGAGACAAATTTAGAAATGGCATCATCACTCCACCCCATCCCTGGGTAATATATATAAGTTATTTTTTTGGTATGTGGGTCGTCCTGGCAGCATCTTGTGTGTGAAGAACGCTATTTTTAAGTGTGAAGTGTTCTGCTTTTGCTACCTCTGATGCGGACTCCATCCTGCTTCAGATGGCGCCGCCTGAGGCAAGAGGCTCGACTCATGGGTAGTCAGCCTCTGACTTGGATATCTCCCGCACTCTTATAGACACAGAAGTAAGAGTTGTGGAGATACCCAGAGCCATACTTTCATTTATTACACAACCCAATTGTGAAAGTGGGGGCCTTTCTCATATCAGTGTGGGTCTAACCAGTTGGAACCCCACCAATCAGATTATTCCAACCACTAAAGTCAAGGACGGCGTAGAAAACATAACTACCAAAAGTACAGAGACCCATGTATCCACACAATACACACGCTGCAATGTTAAAAAACACAATTCAAATGATTTATACTACAAAAAGATAAACACTTCGGCATCTGACCTAAAAACATACATAAAATTCGTTGGGGTTTGATAGTCGTATCCAGCGGACTTTAATTTGTTGGATCTCCGTTTCGGTATAGGGTGAGGTGCTCTGATACCACATTTGTGTATTCAGCTGAAGGCATTCAAATGTTAGGGTTTAAATAGGATAACCATGTTTCACAATCCATTTTGAGCAAAACAACACCTCTTTTCCAAAACAAACAGTAATTGGTGATAGCCCAACGCCCAGCCATGTCCCTGTAATATGGTTTTAACGGGCACCACAAATGTAAACAGTATTTGTAAATGAGAAAAAAGTATGAAAATCCCAGCACTTCGCTACATCTCTAATATTCCATCTTTATTTCTTCATACATCAGGTTAAACCAATCACCACATTATTGTTTCGTGTTTTAATGTCTCACATTTTATGATTATGGACTCGGCAGAGTCTGAAATCGTAACACTTGTGATAATTGGCTTTAACCGAGTTGTACTAGAAATAAATATGGATCGATGTGCTGTGACTTTCTTTTGATTATTCTTCTGATGGTGTGTGTGCCTGTCCAGTATTGTGTCCCTCAGCACTTGACATCCCTTGCTATATTGGTAGCACTCCAAAAATATAGCAAGCTGGTTTAGATTATATTTGTTTTGCTCCGCCGTTTGCCTGCCGCTACCCTGCTCTAAGTCAGTACTTACCCCACCACCCCCCCCGGCGCCTGATGCCTCCATCGCGTCCCATCCAGGCGCAGGTCCCGCCTCCTGACTAGGCCGCGCGCTCCTGCTGCTAAACCGCGCGTGCCTACTCTCCAGAATTTAAAGGGCCAAGCGTCCTCCTTATTGCGATGGCATTCCGTCTCTGCTATATAGCCTGGCGACTCCCAGCCTCCCCTGCCGGATCCAGATCCTTCTGCTGAAAGAAAGCCTCCTGAGCGTTTCCAGATGCTTCGTGATTCCTGTGGTGTTTCCCGTGTTCCCCTCCGGCGGTCCTTTAATCCTGTGGCGGTCCTGTAATCCTGTGGCAGTCCCGGTTATCCTGTGGCGGTCTGGTATTCCAGTGGTCTCCCAAGGTCCTGCCACCGTCCTTTTCCGAGTCCTGCCACCGTCTTACAAGGTCGCAATCCATCCTTCCGTTCCTGCCAGCCGTCCTTCTCGAGGTCCTTGCCCCCGAGGTCCTGCCATCCCAAGATCCTGCCATCCCTTGGTTCTGCCTTCCCTTGGTCCTGCCTTCCCGTGTCCATACCTTGGCTGCCACCATGGGCCTAGTCGCACCCGTAGAGCGACCTGGTGGCTCCCCAACGCAACAAACCATCCTACTTTGCGGCGGCTCTGCCGAGACCAGAGTCCACTTGACTCTCACTCCCGGGTTCGGCTAGTATCTTTATCCCCCTGCGTGTCCAGGGAGTCCACAACTTCACCCCTCGATCACTCCTGCCCTCACCCCCGTGCGTGACAGTAGATCCGGCCATGGACTTCTCCGCCAAGGTCTTGTACCCGGCTAAAGCCCTGACTGTGGCCAAGAACCAAGCCAGCTTCTGGTGACCTCCCAACCGTATTGCCCAGCAGTCACAAGAAATTGCTGCCCAAAAAGAACTTGTGGACAAACTGGCTCGTACCCTTCAAATGGATGATTGTCTCCCAACAGCAGTGCTCCAGCAACTCCTCCTCCTCTTCCTCCAGTCACCACCCCGTCGTTTTTTTTGGCAGTATGACTCTGGACCTGAATTTTTGATGCCTAATAAATTTTGATGGCAACCCCAATTTTTTCAGGAGCTTTGTTGCCCAGTGCTCGCTGCACACCAACTGGATGTCCTCCCAGTCCACCAACCGAATGCACTAACATGGCATTTGTTTTTCCTTTGCTCACTGAGAGGCCCCTGCCGGGCTACACTTTGTGGGATAGTGGTGATCCGGATATGCTAACCTTTACCACGTTTCTGGAAAAGATTCGGTCCATGATTGAACCACCTCAAGTCCTCTTCCATGATTGCCCCGTGTCTCTGCACCTCGCTCCCAGTGCTGCTCCGTGGCGCCGCTGCCCTCTGCAGTTTCCCAGAGCTGTCCAGGGCGCCTCAGCCTCCGCACGTTCCCAAACTGCTCCAACCGGCGCCTCAGCCTCCGCTGCTTCCTATGCTGCTCCAGCAGCGCCTACAAGCTTCCCAGAAGCTGCTCCAGTGGCGCCTCAGCCTCCGCCTTCCCAGAGTTTGTTCCGGCTTTCCCACACAGCCACTCCAGGTCCCTCTGAAGCTTCCCGAGCTGTTTCCCTTTCCCCACAAGCTCTCCAGTGTCTCTGCAGCTTCCAAGCTCGCTCCAACGGCCCCGCATCGCCGCAGCTTCCCGAGCTGCTCCACCGCTTTCCCACAACTGCTCATGTGCCTCCCGCTCTTCCCGGGACTGGCCCAAGAGCTCGTTCCAGCCTGAGGCTCCCCAAGAGTCACTGCATGCCCCTGCGGCTCCCAAATTCGCATCCCAGCCTGCGGCTTCCCAAGAGTCGCTCCAGCCTGTGGCTTCCCAAGAGTCGCTCTGGCCACCAACATTCCAAGAGTCTCTCCGGGCACCAACATTCCAACATTCTTCCTGCACCCCAGTGCGTGACAGTCACAATGAAGTCATTTACTTAATGGAGCAGATCGTCACCTGTTAAGTACTAGATGCCACTAAACGCTGCGTCACCATGTTATGCCTCACAATGTTGCATATAAACAGCATCTCAATTGCATTGTAATTAGTTTTCATGCGTCTGTAGGTGCAGTTTTTAAAGGTGAAGAATTAAATGAACAGTTGATTCACCAGTTCACTTAAATGTCTTCATCTTTAAATTTAGAACTGCACCTAAAACTGCATTAAAACTGAATCATGATGGATTCCGAGATGCATTAACTGCAACATGTCAAAAAAAACACTATTAGGTCTTACTTAAGGCCACAGGGCGGGGGTTGGGTGAAGACAAAATGCAGTGGAGTGAGTGCTCCTCACCCCTCCTTCCTGAAATAAGAAAACAACGCAAAATCTTGTCAGGTACGACTGCCGGCTATTCTGTTTTTGTTTGATCTGTACATTTTTGGAGTTGACCCATTATTGGACACTACTCTGTGTTGTATTATATTGTTCCTTTGTTCGCCAATTGGCAACATATGGTGGCGCTGGAACGAAAATGTTTGACTATTGTGCCTTTACCACGGCTCAAGGGTAGAGTGAGACAAATTGGGACAGGCAGAGGAGTAAGAGGGGGGTTTAGGTACTGTGGGGCCCAATGTCAATGTCATGTGACCTGTCCCATTCTATGAACTCTCCATTACTGAAACATTACTTTGTTCAACAATGTAACAATTCTATGCTAACCGCCTTAGAAACTATTTTAGAATATTTCAACCCTATGTAAAATTTAATAATTTTTCCTACCGTAGTGAGGTAGAAAAGACACAGACAAAGCAAGACGCAGTAGTCCAGTTTAGACTGGAGCCTTATTTAAACCATTGCAGCTTAGTAATAAATGGAGTGGACAGGCTTGCATAAATGAAGAGATTCAAGATCTATTTTCTCACATCATTAGGAGTTTCCGCACAGTCTTACTCAACCAATGTATAAAAAACTCCAAACCACCCCATGAAAGTATATATATAGCAAATTGAATAACTTTGTGCTCACTAAACATTAGCAAATTTGTAACAGGTCCTCCAACTATAATCCCTATCTAACTGTATTATAACGTGAGAGCGCCCTCTGTTGCTTCGCATGCTTTATAAGAAGGTATGTGCACTTTTCAAAGAATGCAAAAAATATTTGGTTGTTTAGGGCAAAAGTAGCTAGATTATTTATTTTATTTGACCAACATAATTACACCAGTGTGTTAGAAGCTCTGCCCTTTCTTGCTTGTTGTAAGCAGCTTTTATGGAGACAATGTATGATAAACACATTGACTTCTCTTCTCGCCCCGACCGTAGAGCTATACAATTTACCGTTCTTATTGCCTCATCGATTGATGGTTCCCTGATAGAAAAACTATGTCTGCCCTTATCCTCCCACAATTCATTTAAACTCTGCAATTCAGTCGCATAACACACATATAGAGCGGCTGATACAGAAGGTTGGATTATACTAAGCGGTCATATCTCTAGTGATATCAGAAAGCAGCAGGGCCATCACACACACGGGCGCGTCCAAAGTGCTACAAAGAACATGCGCACGAATGGATGCAAGAACCCTGTCTGCAAAATACTTTTGTTCTGGCTGTTTTTTTCGAAAAAGTGGTCCTGTAACAATGTGAAAACATCTGGATTTCTCAGAAATCCATGGTAGGAAATGATTCAATGGGCGCAAACGGTAATACGTTAAGGAATATCCGTAAGCGAATATGGTCATACCATCACTGATGGCACTGGTGCAGACTGTCCCACATTGCTTTAAACAGGAGGCACTGTTGGTTTTTCCTCTACTTTCTTGTAATGGTACCGTTATCCACAAGAAATCATCTTTACCAAAAATATGTACTAAGCCTGAGGCGGAGCCTCTCGATATCGCGCCGATCTTCTAAAATATTCTAGTAAGTATAATTTTGGTACTTGTTTTGTTTTTTTATTCAATAAGAGCTTTAGTTGTACTATATGTTTATCAATCCACAAACAGTGAACGTTTTTCGATCCCTGAGGGTCTCATCACAAACATGGATTGAGAAGAAGAGTGGAGCTAAATTAAACGGAAGAGCTTGTATCCAACCCGCTAAGGTTGCTAGGAAGATGCGGTAAACTTTCTCCCATGGTCAACATATGCCACACTTCTCTCTTACTACCTAGCACCTATTATCGGGGGGTACATGCTTATTTGTTTCATTGCCCTCTTCGTACACTGAGGACCGTGTTGATGAAGACATCCCTATGGCTCTGAAACGTTACACTGGTTGTGGATTTCTCAGAATACCTAGAAACCTCAATATTAATTCAAGTAACAGGTGTAACTAACACAGTTTTCTCATTAACAGGAGGAGCTGAGCAGATTGTATACAATCTGCTCAGCTCCTCCTGCTGCTCTATAACATGCTGCCTGCAGATAGGACACGATGTATAATCTTCTCAACTCCTCCTGCTCTTTAACATGCTGCCTGCAAATAGGACACCATGTACCATCTGCTCAGCTCCTCCTGCTCTTTGTACATGGTGTCCTATCTGCAGGCAGCATGTTAAAGAGCAGGAGGAGCTGAGCAGATTGTATACCGTGTCTTATCTGCAGGCAGCATGTTATGGAGCAGGAGGAGCTGAGCAAATTGTACATAGTGTCCTATCTGCAGGCAGCATGTTATAGAGCTGCAGGAGGAGCTGAGCAGATTGTATACCGTGTCCTATCTGCAGGCAGCATGTTATAGAGCAGGAGGAGCTGAGCAGATTGTACATAGTGTCCTATCTGCAGGCATCATGTTATAGAGCAGCAGGAGGAACTGAGCACATTGTACATGGTGTCCTATCTGCAGGCAGGATGTTATAGAGCAGGAGGAGCAGAGCATGGAATAGGATAATATGAGGTGGAGGGTGCCAGAGGGGAGGGAACAAGCACACCACAACTTTTGGCCCTTTCACCACTTCTAAAGTTGGGAGGTATATACTGAGATATATAATAGTGCCCAGTCTTCATTTGCTTTCCATAAAAACACTTTATTTTAGCCCTTTGCTCTTTTAACATTAAAGGGGTATTCTTGTCTGGGCAGTCACATTCAGTTTCACTAATCTTCCATATATAATCATTTCTTCAATTGGATGTTATTAAAAAAAATGTTCCTTTGTGAAGATAATTTCCTATAAACATAGCCATGTTGTCCCTTTAATTTTTTGCAGTTCAACAACATGAAAGAGCATGAGGATCCATCCTGCCTTGTTCAACCGTTCAGGCTGGTGGGTGGTTGGTTGAATGTCATGATGTGGGGAATATTTCTTGGGCACTCTTTGGGCCCCTTGGTACCAATTGAGCATCGTTGCCATGCCACAGCCTACCTGAGTATTGTGCTGACCTGTCCATCCCTTATGAAACGCCACAATGTACCGCAACATCTGATGGCACTTTCAGCAAGGATAATGCGCGCATGCATAAAGCTGCGACTCATCTCACACTGCGTTCTTGACATGCCAATGAGTTCACTGTACTCAACTGGCCTCCCCCGTCACACCAGCTCTCAATTCCAATAGAGGCATCTTTGGATGTGGTGGAAAGGGAGATTGCATCATGGATGTGCAAACTGTGTGATGCATCATGTCAAATGCGACAAAAGTCTCTGTGAGGGAATGCTTCCAGACCTTGTTGAATCTATGCATGAAGAATGAGGCAGTTCTGTGAAGGCAAAAGGGGGGTCAACCCGTTACTAGATGGGTGTTACCTAAATTAAAGTGGCCGGTGAGTGTACGTGGGGAAACAGAAAGCCAAACTAAAACCATCCCTAGCCCTTCCTCGTACTGTGTATTTAAATATAGGGTTTGTTGTTTACAACTATAGCGTACAGTAAAATTACTGTTGGTTCATATAAAAGGCAGTGTTTATACTTCTTTTCTACGGAGATTTTTTGGGGCTAGCTAATCAGCAAACTTTTTGGGAATGAGTCAGCCCTCTGTAGTTTGTGATCATTTTTGGTTGTACATACATCACTTTCTGATAATTTTTTAATAGTTTCTTTTAGAGGAGGAGATGCAGTAGGCAATGGGAGGAACTATTGGGCAAAGATGTTGTTATAAATGCTTATAAAAAAAATTGCTGATTGAAATTTACAAAAAAATCTCGGAGAAAAAGCAGAGGGTCGTAAGCTGGTCACAATTTTATTTTCCAAGCAGAAAAGCTTGAAGTCTCAAACATCTGAGTACGTTGTGGTGTGATTTTCTTTATAGACAACACTGATTGCATTTATGAAACACTTGTGATTAATAACTAGTCTCAAGGATTTGAAAATGATCCTTCCATTTTACCTTACTGCAAAGTTTTTGTCCTAACTTCTTAATTGCCTCATTGACAAAATTGTTACTATTGCAAATTGTGAAGGTATATGCTAATGATTCCAGTAATGATGCTTGGGAACTAAAGAGTTCCTTCTAATTTATTATATGTATACTGTCATATAATGTTTATCTTTTTCATATTTTATTCAGTTTTCTGACTTTTTAAACTTATTTTGAGTCATTATTTTAAGACATTACTTTGAAAAATTCAAAGGAAAATTCGAAAGGGGTTGTCAATTAACAATAAAGCGGGAATTGCAGACACCTTATTAACTGTTAAGTGTTTATTTTATCCATTTTTTAAGAAAAAATCCAATTGCCACATAGACCAAAAAAAAGAATTGCACTGTAGCTACAATTATAAAATATACAGTTCCAGACTCAGATTCAACTTAAAGAACAAACTAGAGAACCATCTGTACGTAAACACTGGGGACTGCCTGTATAGGTTTTTTTTTTTTGTAAAAATAAAAAACCCGCACCCCAATCGCAATTTATGTTTAGTTACTTAGCTATTACTGTACAATACATAATCAGCAAATTATTGTAGTATTTTTATGACTTACGATTAAAGCACACAGGATATGACTTATTTCTGTGAAAAAAAAATATATATATGTCTAAATAATAAAATAATTGGAATTCCTGCTGCTGTCCGAAAAATTTATCGGGAAGAAACTCTCCCACAACTATCAGTTTTCTTCCTTTATAAATTCATACACAACTTAGGTAGACTGGATCATGCACTCTGCATGATGCTCTTCCATCCATCGCCGGATATGTGCCAAAATATTGCTCTCCGGTACAGCCTTTCCATGAAAATAGCATCAGCTCTTTTTTTTGGCCTACGAAAAACATCTGCTTTTCGTGAATTAGCAGCGTGAAAGATCTAACAGGTCTAACGACTCTTCACAATTCTCACGTAAAAGGGGCTTTTACGAGGTATGATAACGACCAGATGATACACCAGCTAGTCTTTTAATACCTCATTCACCTAGCGGCTAATGAGCGCGCCATATTTGCATCCCTGTCCACATTCAGAACATTGCATTATTTGTGTTATTTTTTTTTTTTTCGAGTAGTCTTTTGATTTCAGTTTTATGTGCCAATTGGTCCAGGTAGAGGAGATGGGTAAGAAGGTTATACTTGGCTGTCAGGAGAACATTATATGCAACTTGCTATACATGGATCTCGGTTATGTGACCGCGGCCTGACACGCTTACATTCAGAGTGGACTACAATTATGATATTTAGCCTTTGTTTTCTCGTTTCAAACGGGGGAGGGGGGGGGTGGGGTTCAAAGGAAGCAAGAAACCCGGTCGACAGACGCGGAGATCTCTGTACCCCGTTGCAGGCACACGCGACCATGGCGCTGGGTGGCGACGCGCATTTATATTTACACTTGGGAGAGATGCGGTAGAAAATCGACCGGGTTCTTTCGATACGTCGTCGACGCCGCGTGAAATGAAGCTACTAGATGAATTAACATGACGTGTAAAAGGACATAGTCGTGTGTTTGAGTATTGCCAAGATTCAGATCCTGGATTGAGGTGTAAACCTGATGGGAACCCTTATACATTTCAGCCTATTACCTGTTGCACGGAGATTCTCCATCATTCCAATGCTTGTGGTTGTGTGTATACTTACAGATGAGGGGTCTAGCGGATTAACTTGTTGGGTATATAAAATAAAAATCTATTAATCTTAAGTTATTTTGATTTGCACATAAGTCTGTGATATAAAGAGGCGTCTCTAAAGTCCCTAGATGCAGAGTCATCGCGCGACGTAGGTTATTATTTTGTGTATGATCTTTTTGTGCAAAGTTGTGTTTTGCCACTTCTGGTCCCTGACATCTCAGCCCATATACTAAACATCATGAGCGTTCATTTATTAGTACAAGTATGATAGTGTACTACAGATGGCATAACTTAAAGGGGTTGGTGACCACTTTTAGTCAAGTATACTTGATATGGTTGTGGAATTAAGCGTTATGTACAAATTGTCGCAAGTAACCTTCCCGCTATCCAATTCCGCCAATTTTTTAGACTAGAGCTGCTGGGCTGTTATTCGTTTACACTTACTAGCCCCTTCCCCCTTTTTCTTTTTTGCAGTTTGCTTTTTACTCACCCACCATGTCATTCCCAAAATGTGTTCATGTGACAGAGACTGTCTACAGTTTGGGCAGGGGTGAGGTGCTGGTTATTACGTGAGCTCAAATTTTATTTTACAGCTGGCGCCATTTCTGATTTCATGATAAGTGATACTGCAAACTGAATTTAAAAACTCCAAGTGACGGTGAAATTGATTAAAAAAGTTGTCATTTCGTGGGGGTCTTACGCTTCATTCTGTGCTCCAAATGACACGCACGACCACTCGTTTGATTATTTGGGGTGGTTGATTATGCGATCAGAAAGGATAGCGCCAAATTTATATAGATTATAGTAGATTTTTAAAAAATTAAAAGTCTTTGTTTGATAACAGTACATAAATATACCAGAGAGAGTCCCCTGGTTACATACAAAGATAGGGTCCGGAGACGGCGCGGTTGAATTTGTTATGTAAGTGAAACTTACTTTAATAATTCGTAGATCCAGACAAAAAAAGTTTTTGCCCAGTTGAATTACAATTGGAGTTAAACATTTTATGCTGTAAGGGGGCCAAACAGGATATCGAAAGTTTAAGCTTCATTACAGTCACCTTACAGCTGATGTCATTTCAGTCTGGGACTCTAGTAAAGCATTCAGAAAGCTTCACCAGAGGTCGAGGGGTCTGTTTGTAATCTATGGGTGGATCTGTAAGTCAGTGTGTGTTGTGTCCTTAAGCTAGGGGTAAACCCGCTGTAATATTGTAGCAATTTTGCCAAAGAATTCCATAGCACCGACCGTTAGCAAGTACCAAGGCAGGGGTCAGCTGTATTATACAGCTGACACCAGATATGTTGGAAAGAGCTCAGCCCGTGGAGGCTATCCATACACCCGCGCGAGCACCGGACGTTATAGTACGTCCCTGCGTCGAAAAGAGGTTAAAGGCTCTATGTACGTCGAGAAGGACAAAGATCTGCCATGTATGTATGAACACGCAGGGCACGAGGCCATTCGTTTTAGACGCCTCTAATTACTCTGTGTGAACCATAGCAGCCTTCATTTCACCTGTGGGTCCACTCACTATGGACTATAGGACAGAATTTCTGTCCATTGGCAGAAACATAGAAGCTTCTATAAATAACAGCAGCGCGCTAGAAATGTGAGGAATTGTAACAGAAATAAAATTGAAAAATTGCATAACTTTTCTTTTACACAACAATATCAATTATTCGTTGAAAGTGGAAAACCCTTTAATGGGGTTGGCACCTAATCCAAAACTTAAGACGGTAAAGTATAGATGATTATTTATGAAAATCTAATTGATAAAAATTGAATTATAGTTTTGATAAAAATCAGGTCAGAGGTAACAGGGAGCTTCTGCAACATCTAAAGGGGTTATCCGGGGGTTTAAAAAATTACTTAATGGCCGGGGCTGGGGGGGCTAGTTAAACATAATAAACATGTACTTACCTCGGCCGGCGCCGTGATGTCCCCGCCGCGGTTCCCCCCCCCCCCCTTTGATCCGCTGCACCTTTTGGTTACAGTGGGCGAACGGAAGCGCGCCAGGGAGCTTCCAGGTCCGCGATGTTGGACGGATCCTCCATCCTGTCCCTATGGGCGTTGTAAGCGATGGGAGATGGTGTGCATGGGAGTTATGGCCGGCCGGGAGTCCATGTGCGCAGCTGTAAGATGGAAACCGTGCGCACAGGGAGAGACCGGCCGCGGCGAGGGACATCGGCAGCGCCCAGACGAGTGATAAGTACATGTGTATTGTGTTTGTAGATTTTGCAAAATAAAAAGGAGGGCCCCTCCCCAGACCGGCCATAAGAAATTTTTTATACCCGGATAACCCCTTTAAAGAAGGTTCTCCCAAACGTTTGCATATTTATAGTAGTGATAGCGGCTTCTTATGTGGCCCAAACGTGACTTCAGGCCCCCTCAGGTAGAGAGAATTACAACATACTCCTATAGCTAAACTTCTGACCAATGGTAGTGGATGTCCATTTGACACTTTCTACTCATTTTAAAGGGGTTGCTGGTTCATTTTTTATAACGGCCATAGGATAGAGTGTCCATTTTTCCAACAAACCAGGACCCAATACCAATCACGGATCAGAGTACTGTTGGGAGAGGCGTAGGGAACTGATGTTTTCCCAGTGGGGCATAAGGACACTTAATAGGACATCGACGAAAAGAAACCTTTTTAAAACACAGACAAACCCTGAAAATTGTTAAAATTACTTTAAGGTGCAACTGTAAAGTATTCAAACTTTGCACACTCTGAGTCAGAAATTGCAATTGTTTTGATGGATCAGGTTGTCAGTTCTTTGATGGAAAACCATTCCCAGAGCTGACTGTGTTGTGATTGACAGCTCCATTTATGATCCGGGAAAGCTAATCATTTTGACGCAGCTGCAGTTGAGTGATGGACGGTCTGCTTCTGCGTGAGCGAGCTGTGCTGGGCGGTAGTGTCCATTCTGCCTTATATCGATTAAAGCCCATTCATTGGCTGCTGGTTTTACAGTCTATCGGTATAGAGGGCTCTTGATGTTTTGTTTGGTATTCTGTGTTTGATCACATTCGTCCTTTGCATGCATCTGAGTTTGACCTGGTTGGTTGGTATGTACCTGTATTTGACCTGACATGTTTTATTACCTGCCTGAAGACCGTATTAATATTCTGTGCACCAGTGTCAACACTGGTCTATTTCCTTGTATTCTTGTTTACCTGTCTGCTCCCCACCATCCAGCAGCTGCCAAATGAAGGAGTAAGTCTTCCCTGTCATCTTGTACGGTCATCAGGGACTGTCAGTAGAGTCCTGATAGTGGGTTTGCCCTTATCAGGGCGGGTTTATTGCTTTAGGCAGGGCCTTAGCCTTGCAGGGACATCGCCGGGTGAGTTGTGCAACATTCCCTAGTCTGACAGCTAGCGCCAAGCTGGTTGTGGTTTGCGTGATTGCTGGAGATAGGTGCTTGCACTCTCACTAAGCAATAATAAGCAATTTTCTAATTATGTAACCATGGGAAACGAAAGGATGGGCTAGAGGAGAGAGGTGAATTGTTGGGCGGACAGGAAGTAGAGGAGTGCAAAAAACAGGACCTAGAGTGATGGTTGTCACAAGCATGTGACTCATCAACTGCTTTAGGGCGCCAATCACAAACATGATGTCCGATCCATGTGGAAAGACCTTGGGAAATTGAGTGAAGGCTCACGAAGCAGCTCTCAGTGCTCTGGCGCCTCAGTGCACCTAGTGTTGTCAAACAGAAGTGTCACGGCACTTCAGAAATAACTGAATATGATTTATAAGAAGAGTTGATAGAATAACAGCTGTACCTAAGGGCTAGGATAAAAGCCCGCAGCATGATATGGGTTATTGTTAGAATATTGTCAAAGGCTCTATCCCGCTGGTAAAACAATTTTGTCAGTAACTTTACAGTTTGATTTAAAGAACATCTAACATAGTATGAAGGATTGTAAAACAGCACACTTACATACTGGTGTGTTGCCCTTATGGCAGGATATGTTCTTCTTATCTTCTTATGCCTTGTTTTTTAACAAAAAAAAGTTTAACAAAAATGCAAATAAGTTTTAGGGGCTCCAGGCTCCAATAAACCACTGCTTTAGGGGGAGGCTGGAGCTCCTTAGGCTTGTTTGCATAATTTTAAAAGCCTTTTTTTTTTGCAAAAACCAGGAAAAAAGAAGATAAAAGAAGGAAAGAGAGATCCTGCCGAGAGGCATCACACCAGTATGTACTAAGTGTGCTTGTTTTACCAATCGCTTCATCCTGATGGTAGATGTCCTTTTAACATTTACAAAACATTCTAAAATTTTCGATTGTACTTTTGTCAATAATACTTATTTACGGAATATGTTACATAATTTTACGTTTGATATGTCAGCGCCCCGCACCCCTTCTTGATAACATAAGAAGCACTGTAGGGAAAAAAAGCAAGTAGTAAATAAGAATATGATCTGCTGATGAGGAGACTTAATAAAAGGGACTAGAATTCCATACACATCTCTAGTTATCAAGTGAAGTCAAATAAAGGGGATAGAAATGAATAATAGATGATTCCTTAATACACGAAATTAATAAAACTACAGAGATTTGAAGAGTTTCCAGACAAAAGTATGACATGTAACATGTTGAATATTCCTCTCTGCAGATCCCTAAACATTACAAAACGTCCTACAGTATGCAAAATAATATGTGCTTAACTATTGTGAACTCTGCACGTGTTCACATTCGTTTTTGATAGAGGTAAGGGACAATTTCATTTCCTTTCACATTATAAAAGAAGTGTGTGTAAATTCTATCTGTTATTTGTCTGCAGACTTATTTATAATTGTAACTTACAGAGCAGGCACCCGGAGAAGAATGCATGACGCAAGACTTTGGATCTTAAAGACAGGGCGAGAAACCAGAGTTCACGCAGGGCGAATGAGATTTATTAACGATAGGTGATTCCTAAGCCATTGTGATGTGTAGTGTCATGGTAATAAAATCGGTGTTTTTAATATTCTGTTAATAAAAACTCTTCAGGATGGAAACCACCAGGATGCACATTGAAAGGCGAAAGGTTGTGGTTGTTTACATCTATTATACCTGACTAATAAATTGGGGCACCATGTCCTGCACTCTGTGTGATGAATTCCAAAATCGATATAGAGAAATAATTTATCTCCATAAGGTATAAGAGCTCATGCCAACAATAATGTGAAATCAGGATGTGTGCTTGGCATTTTTGCTAGCAGTGGCAAAGCATCGATGTCCCATTTTATTTAGGACTCAATGGGCACACCTGCATGAGTCGACGCCTGGGGCGTAATAAAAGATAGGAGGCAGGGTCTTTTCTGCCGAAGAAAGCATTCTCATTATTGTCCTTTTTTAAGTGTGTGAGAGAATTAAAATGGATAAAACAGTAGCCGCAAACAGGACCTCTGCTTGAGTCCAGGAACTGCAAACAGCAAAAAGCTTAAAGGAAATCTCACCAGTAGCGGGAAGGCAAATACCCACTGATTTTATCTCCCCTACTCTCCTTTGATACAGGCGGTGGTTCAGTGCTAATCTTGACACGCCGGGATCGCCTACTAAGAAAAGAAACTTATAAGAAGCAGCGAGGACCCGGGGAATCTGGTCTGATAATTATTCACAGCACTGCTGTCCATCGTCACTCGTCAAATCATGTGGAATTAAAGCAGTATTTCCGGAAATCATGAACGTCTGACCACAAATAACCGACCCATGATGATATAAATAAATGAATTCAACAATACTCAATGTCATTAGTCACAAAACGGAGTTAAAATAGTTTGTTTTGATTGATTGTGCACTAATGACTATGGAGCCTCTCAAAGGAGGTGGAAGTTATCACTAAGATGGCCGCCACTGGAAATACAAGTCCCAAGATCATTTAGTTCTCAGTAACTCCCATCCATCTTTATGCTTGCTCCCGGTTTGATGATGAGTATAAAGACTTCTTGTGTTCGGTGGTTTGTTTTAGCCATAGTAAGATTGGTAATGCCATACCTAGCAAAGCACCACAGAACATCTGCCATACTTAGGATGTGCATCTTGAACCAAAGTACAGCCAAATGGAAGTAGGTGATACATGACACTGCCAGAAGGTGAAAGATCATGTGAGGATGGGACATGGTGCCAGCAGCCATCTTCTGTCCTGTTGTCACTCCGCAACAGAGCGCACGGAAAGGAGAAATAATGGACTGATTAGCCCCTATGGACGCAGGGTTTTCGGCGCATTTCTCGCTCTACCACTTCAAAGCATACCATACCTTTTCATTTGTACGTGTTACAGCGCTGGTGAGGGCTTTATTTTGTGCGTTGAACAAATTTAGCTTGTCCCGTAATTGTATTTATTTTAACCTGCCATGTACTTGTGAAGCTGAAAAAAAATTACAATGTGGAAAAAAAAATTAAAAACGCACGTGCTGCGTCACATTCTTGTGGGCTCAGGTTTGTTACGACTTTCACTCTTCACTCCAAATAAAACGCCGACATTTAGTTTTGGTTCGGTTAATGGATTGCGGTTGAACCAAAATTTATATAGGTTTTATTGTGTTTTAAGTCATTTTCAAAATTAAAACGAATGTGTACAAAGGAAAGAAAAAAAAATGTTGCCATTTGCGTGACAGCTAATAAACTATGCGTTCTACTTTGGCGCAATGGAGCTGTGTGAGGGAGGTCTGTCATTTTTTGCGAAATGAGGCGACAGTTTTCATGGCTACCATTGTGAGGGGTCTGTGGACATTTTGATAATTTTTGTATTTCATTTTTATGTTATGTAAAAAAGGTGTTAAAAGTCGCACTTTGGGACAATTTTGGGCGCCATTTCCCGGCCTAGGAGGTCACCGCGCCCGTAACCGTTTTTATATTTTGATAGATCGGCATTTTGGACGCGGCGAACCTAATAGTTTGTGATGTTTTACTGTTTATTATGTTTTATATCAGTTCTACGGAAAGGGGGGGTGTTGGAACGTTTTAATATTTTATTAATTTTTTTTTATTTTTTAAACTTTTTTTTCTTTTTTTTCACTATTTTTAGACCATTCTAGGGTCATAACCACGATGGTCAGATTGCTTGCCTGCCATATACTGCAATTACTCTGCACTGGCTCATTGTAACGAATCTGCGATCCAGATATCTTGGTCAAACGAAAGATTCTCATTTCTTAGCCTAAATACCACCTATCTAACTTGGAATATATCTCCGGAACACTGAATGAACAAACAAGAGAAATACACATAATAATGAACATCCGAATAACTTAACGGGGTTGTCCCTTATGGACAACCACGTGGCTGTGAAGATAAGAAATAAACTGTATAACTAACCTTCTTCTCATGTGTTCGGGATCAGCCTGGTTCCTCTAGTTGGTATAAGAGCTCAATTGTGACCATCACATCAACACCGCGTAACCCTCTACTGCCGACTGTTACCTGATAGGCATACACGCTAGCAACATGACGCAGAACTGAGCTCTATATATCAACAGAGCCCAGCACTGATAGGAGAGGTGCCGAATTTGTAGTTATTTTTTGAAGTCTCATGTGTGTCATTGATCAAAAAAAAAGTTTTATGCGTACAATATTAACCCCTTACCGACCTGTGATGTATCTGTACGTAAATGTCGGCTCCCCCGTATGGAGAGGGCTTAGGGCTGTCCCAGTGTTTGCATTGTGAGCGGCGCAGATTTTTGATTTGATCGCCGCCCCTCATGAAGTAATTAGGGGAGGCGAGCAACAGTGGCGGCGAATGGTTTTATGAGCCGAGACCTAGGGGTAACTAGAAATTAGAAAGACACGAGGCTGACTCTAATTTAACACCATGTATTTCCGTGCGATTTGCAATATATATTGGGCGCACCAGGAAATTTGTAAGATCAAACTCACAAAGGAGTGAGTTTGGCGCAAATGGCGTTGTTTTCAACCAATTTACAGCATTTGGAATCTTTTTTGCCCGCTTCCCAGTACACGGAAGGGATATTAAATACTGTCACTATGAAATGGCAAATTTATTACACAGAAAACAGCCCCCTCATACACTCTGTAAATGGAAAAATAAAAAAGTTATAGATTTTTGAAGGTGGAGTATTCATAAAATGGAAATGCAAAAACATAATGTAAGGAACCATGTCATTAAATGGTTAAATACATTAAATAAAGAACGCTGATGCCCCATTTAAAACACGGCGCACCCTTCTTAAATACTACTATAAATGTCTAAGTAATTTTCAGATGTCAGACTTCATGGTGGCATGTGCGGGGTCATTTATTAATCAATTTAGTAGCTGTTTTTTCTAGATGCGTCATGTGCCCACCTTATTTTATGTGTCAGAGCCACAATTAGCTTCTTTCCAACACTCACTGTTTGCTTGTGTCATCAATTTGGGCCTGACCAGCCTAATATACGGGGACTGTGACAATGTTTCCACCCTCGGCTTATACTTGAGTCAATAGGTTTTCCCAAGTTTTATTGGTAAAGTTCAAAGTACCTGAGCGTATTCTCAGTTATCACCGCAGGGGTAGGGAACCTATGGCTCGGGAGCCATATGTTGGCTCTTTTGATGGCTGCCATCGGCTCTCAGAACAAATCATGGATTAAATAGCGATTGGCAGGTGTACATCTAAGACACCACAGTGCTGATCTCTGGATGCAGGCGGGATGTTACCACTCCATGCGTCCTTTCAGTGACCAAGGTGCCATTGACGCCACCATTGCTTAGGTGACAGCACCTGTGTCATAGAGTAGTAGCGCATCCACTCTTCTCTATGAACCATGTGGTGCCATTGCCCTCAAGCAAAGTGGGCAGTGGCGTATGGGTCATAGAAGAAGAGCGTTGGAGTTAGAGAACATGCTGAGGGAAAGAAGGAGGTGCCCCAGTATTCTTTTTTTTTTTGTGCTGTGAATACCTACTAATGGCCGCGCCCGACCCGCGATTGTGCTTGGACCCCCCCGATACCATACTACTGGCCCCCAGCCCCCCCCTCCCACCCATTATGTGTGGCACACATATCTACTGCGGAGGGATGTGAGACATGTGAATACCCATCTACGGGGGGGCACGGTATGTGATGCACTAGATAGTCTACTGGGGAAAGCATGTGCTGTGGACTACCATTACTGGGGGCAAGTATTTTTTTTTTTGTTTGCTGTGGCTACCCATCTACTGGGGAGGCATTGCTGTGGACTACCTATCTACTGGGGCCTGGGGGCACTGATGCGGGGGATACCTGTTCTACTGGGTAGGTATTTGCTCTGGATACCTATCTACTGGGGGCATGTGCTATGACTACCTTTCTACCTTGGGCAGGTGGGCTGTGGATACCTATCTATTGCGGAGATATGCTGTTGCTGTGGCTACCTATCTAGGGAGGCAGTGTGCGTGACATACCATTCTACTGGGGGGCATGTGGCTGCGGGGATAGCTTGTCTATTTGGGTGCATGTGCTGTGGCAACTTATCTACTGAGAGACATGTGCCGTGGTACCTATCTACTGGAGTTGCATGTGCATATTGTACGGCTCTCGACACGAATACATTTTAAAGTATGTGGGTGTCAATGGCTCTCTCAGCCAAAAGGTTCTGACCCCTGATATACCGTATTTATTATGCAAAATGTGTTCACTCAGAAAAAAGTTGCTGCCACTCTGTCGGAGCAGATGAAGGAGGGCTCGCCAAGATCATAAAAATCTGGCGCACCCTCTCATGAATTGCACTGTTTTTGGTGAATTAAATATAGCATTTTATTTCTTGACTCTAGATGGACCCCCAGGGGAAACTGCACGTGGTTTCCCCAATGACTTTGAGTCCTCTAATCTTAATTTCTCATGATTTTGTCCATCTTAATTATTAAAAATCGATTATTTTCTTGAAAGATCAAATTGACCAACATTGATACTTGTTAAAAAACGTTCCTGAAAGAAATTCAATTCCTTGACTGATGTTACTTGTGGCTTACAGAATGTAGAAAGCCCATGAATGCCTTAACATAGCGAAAACCTGGAGGGAAAGATTGACCACAATCAGAAGTGAGAGGAGACAATGAATGAAAGGTAAGAAGTGAGGTCCAACCTGAAGAGTGATCCACCGGTAAGTAATAGATCACAGTATAACTGGATTACAGAAACACTAATAAGACATAAGACCTGTGATTTATGCGGTATGGCGGTGATGTTTTTGGTTATCCTTTTTCTCTGGTTTTCTAAAATTTTCTGAAAGACTATTCATAAGTGCACTGTATCTTTTGTTTGTATCCAGTGATTTTTTTCTAGTATTAGTAAGAAAGAAAGAGGCTCTTTAGGTCACCTACTTACAGGTCTCTTAATGAGCCAAATGTTACGTCCACTAACATCGGGCATCAACTTGAGGGGGGGCCACATGGAGGGTACACCTTAGGCCCAGGGACTGTGCCTCCCTATAGAGCTGCCAGGAGCTGAGCAGATTCTACACAGTGTCATATCTACAGGCAGTATGGTTATTACAGCACAGAGGGGGAGCTGAGCACAGATATGTTACATAGTGTCCTATCTGCAGGCAGCATGAGGATGTTATATAGCAGGAGGAGTGAAGCAGATTGGACATAGTGTCCTATCTGCAGCAGCATGTTAGTAGGAGCCGGAGGAGATGAGGCAGCTGTAAAATAGTGCCTATCTGCAGGACAGCATGTTATAGGGCAGGAGAGTGGAGAGATGTAACATAGGTCTATCTGCAGGCAGCATGTATAGGCAGGAGGGGGTGAGCAGATGTACATAGTTTCCGATCTGCAGGCCAGCAGGTTATAGAGCAGGTGGAGCTGAGAAAGATTGTACATAGTGTCCTATCTGCAGGCAGCATGTTATAGAGCAGGTGGAGCTGAGCAGATTGTATATAGTGTCCTATCTGCAGGCAGCATGTTATAGAGCAGGAGGGGCTGAGCAGATTGTAAATAGTGTCCTATCTGCAGGCAGCATGTTATAGAGCAGGAGGAGTTGAGCAGATTGTACATAGTGCCCTATCTGCTGGCAGCATGTTATAGAGCAGGAGGGGCTGAGCAGATTGTACATAGTGTCCTATCTGCAGGCAGCATGTTATAGAGCAGGAGGGGCTGAGCAGATTGTACATAGTGTCCTATCTGCAGGCAGCATGTTGTAGAGCAGGAGGAGCTGAGCAGATTGTATGCAGGGTCGTATCTGTAGGTAACATCTTATAAAGCAGACAAACTGCTTCCTAGTGAAAAATTAAGCATGAAGGACCAGGGGCATGTGACAATCTTGTCATATTTGTTATCCATAGCCTTCTTCCATCTGAAGTCAACTTTTAAAATTATGCTAATGAGTCTGAAGTCCTTAGTCCCACTGTGATCTGGTTTAACAGGCTCTTACACTGTCACACCCTCCTCCCTGCTTCCTCAGCAGTCGTGAAGGTAGCCCCTCAGGCTCGTTAGAATATTTTTTAAAAGTTGATTTTAGAAGGAAGGAGGCCATGGATAACAAATATAAGAAAATTACCACAGTCACGGTGCCTGCATCTATGAGTGAGTATCCCTGGTTTATCATGATGGATTTTGATTGTAGATTTCCTTATATGAAATTATATGAAATCCTGTCCATATGGTCCATTTTTGTGTAAAGTTTAATATTGTGCTGCATCTTTCCTGAATATATCACACGGACAAGACCTCAGTCTATCCCACCCTGTTTCTATTTCTATTCCAGGACAATGTATAATACAATGGAGATTGTGCGCTATTTCCATTGAGTGGGATTTGGAGTTCTGCCTCCATTAATAGATTATTTTTCCTCTCTCTTTCTCGCTGACTGATATAGAGATTTACAATGACCTGTAGGCTTTTACATTTTGCAATTCGCCAGCCTCTTGATAGAAAGCCACATTTTCGCCGGCCACTTAATTCCTTCCTGAACGCTCTGTTGTAACGCTGACAGCCAAAGCCGGGGACAAAAGCTAAGAAAGGAATGTCCATTTTAACAAGTCATTCTTGTCTGTGCTAAGCCAACAGTAATCCAATCTTCATTTTGCTTTTAGAGCCTTTAGTCATGCCATAAACCGTATTCTGCCGCCAACCCAAAACAAGATAAGACAAATTCTTTTATCATGTCAGCCCCCGCTGAATACGGATGTCTTTCTCCCTCAAGCTGAATACAAAGGGGCAGGATTTTTGTCCATTAATGTTAATTTGGTAGATGGTAAGAAAAGATAAATGAGCTGCACACATTTGTAACACCTATTTTTTTTATCTTTTTTAGTATTTTTTAGAACTTAATGTTATTCTGAACATCCATTGAGGTCCTTGTCTGTGTCACCAGACTACACACATATGCAAAACTAGGATGACACAAGGTATTTCGGGGATGATTGTTTTTTTTTTTATCTATTTAAAGGGACGGTCCACAGGACAGGGGATAACAATCTGATCATTAAGGATTTGACCGTCCACATTGCTCAGATCAGGACCTGCCTGAGACAAACTTTAGAATGGCATCCACTCCACCCCATCCAGTGGTAATATATATAAGTTATTTTTTGGTATGTGGGTCATCCTGGCAGCATCTTGTGTGAAGAAACGCTATTTTTAAGTGTGAAGTTCTGCTTTTGCTACCTCTGATGCTGACTCCATCCTGCTTCAGATGGCGCCGCCTGAGGCAAGAGGCTCGACTCATGGGTAGTGCACCTCTGACTTGGATATCTCCCGCACTCTTATAGACAGTAAAGTAAGAGTGTTGGAGATAACCCAGAGCCATACTATTCAATTTACTACAACCCAATTGTGAAAGTTGGGGGCCTTTCTCATAATCAGTGGGGTCTAACCAGTTGGAACCCCACCAATCAGATTATTCCAACCAATAAAGTCAAGGACTGCGTTAGAAACCATAACTACCTAAAAGTAACAGAGACCCATGTATCAACACAATACACACGCTGCAATGTTAAACAGCAATTCAAATGATTTATTAGTACAAAAATGATAAAAACACTTTGGTCATCTGACCTAAAAACATACATAAAATCTTGGGGTTTGATAGTCGTAGCCAGCGACGTTATATTTGTTAGGATCTCCGTTTCTCTATAGGTGTAGGTGCTCTAGGTACCACATGTTGTGTATTCCAGCTGAAGCATTCAAAGATGTTAGTGTGTAAATAGGATAACATGTTTCAATCCATTTTGAGCAAAACAACCTCTTTTCCAAAAACAAACAGTAATTTGGGATAGCCACGCCCAGCCAGGTCTGTAATATGGTTTTACGGGCAGCCACAGAAATGTAAAACAGTACTTGGTAATAGAAAAAAAGTATGAAAAAAGTCCCAGCACTTCGATACATCTCTAATATTCCATCTTTATTTCTTCATACATCAGGTTAAAACGAACAGTGAAGAATAGATTGCAGATGTTTCCATACATCTGCTAACTTATCAGAAGACATTCTTTTTCAATTAATTAACACATTTTATTCCCAAACCATGGTCCCTTTGAAAAATGCTCGAGTCTCCCATTGACTTCAATGGGGCTCGTTATTCGAGACGAGCACTCGAGCATCTGGAAAAGTTCGTCTCGAATAACGAGCACTCGAGCATTTTAGTGCTCGCTCATCTCTAGTTAAAACCAATCACCACAGTTATTTTCCGTGTTTAAGTCTCACATTTTATGATTATGGACTCGGCAGACTACTTGTGATAATTGGCTTTAACCAGGTGTAACTAGAAATAAAGATGGATCGATGTGCTGTGACTTTCTTCTGATTATTCTTCTGATGGAGTGTGTGCCTGTCCAGTATTGTGTCCCGCAGCACTTGACATCCTTGGCTATAGTGGTAGCACTCCAATAAATATAGCAGAGCTGGTTTAGATTATGATTTGTTTTGCTCCGCCGTTTGCCTGCCGCTACCCTGCTCTATGTCAGTACTTACCCCCCCCCCCCCCCCCCCGGCTCCTGATGGCTCCATCGCGGTCCCATCCAGGGCGCAGGTCCGCCTCCTGACTAGGCCGCGCGCTCCTGCTGCTAAACCGCGCGTGCCTACTCTCCATGAATTTAAAGGGCCAGCGTCCTCCTTATTGGCGATGGCATTCCCGTCTCTGCTATATAGCCTGGCGACTCCCAGCCTCCCCTGCCGGATCCAGATCCTTCTGCTGAAGAGAAAGCCTCCTGAGCGTTTCCAGATACCTTCGTGATTCCTGTGGTGTTCCCGTGTTCCCCTGCGGCGGTCCTTTAATCCTGTGGCGGTCCTGTAATCCTGTGGCAGTCCGGTTATCCTGTGGCGTTCTGGTATTCCAATGGTCCTCCCAAGGTCCTGCCAGCCGTAACTGAAGAACGTGGGTGTACCATAAAGAAAGGTGGCAGTAAAAGGTAAGGAAAGACATAATTCCGAGGCCCTTTGTACCATCGACAGCCGTCCTTCGATACGGTCTGCCATATCCGAGGTCACTGCCATCCCAAGATCTGCATCCCTTAGTCTTTCTTCCCTTGGTCTGCCTTCCCGTGTCCATACCTTGGCTGCCACCATGGGCCTAGTCGCACCCGTAGAGCGACCTGGTGGCTCCCCAACGCAACAAGACCATCCTACTTTGCGGCGGGCTCTGCCGAAGACCAGGAGTCCACTTAGACTCTACTCCCGGGTTGCGGCTAGTATCTTTATCCCCCTGCGGTGGTCCAGGGAGTCCACAGACTTCAGCCCCAGAGACTCTTCCCGCACCCCAGTGCGTGACAGTAAGATCCGGCCATGGACTCCGCCAAGGTCTTGTACCCTGCTAAAGCCCTGGACTGTGCCAAGAACCCAAGCCAGCTTCTGGGTGACCTTCCCAACCGTATTGCCCAGCAGTCACAAGAAATTGCTGCCCAAAAAGAACTTGTGGACAAACTGGCTGGTACCCTTCAAAGGATGATTGTCTCCCAACAGCAGGCTCCAGCAACTCCTCCTCCTCTTCCTCCAGTCGCCCCGCCATGTTTTTCGGCAGTAGACTCTGGACCTGAATTTTTGATGCCTAATAAATTTGATGGCAACCCCAATTTTTTCAGGAGCTTTGTTGCCCAGTGCTCGCTGCACACCAAACTGATGTCCTCCCAGTCCACCACCGAATGCAATAAGTTGGCATTTGTTTTTCCTTTGCTCACTGGAGAGGCCTTGACCTGGGCTACACTTTGTGGGATAGTGGCGATCCGGATATGGCTACCTATACCACGTTTCTGGAAAAGATTCGGTCCAGGATTGAACCACCTCAAGTCCGGCTTCCATGATTGTCCCCAGTGTCTCTGCAGCCTTCCAGTGCTGCTCCAGTGGCGCCCCTGCCTCTGCAGCTTCCCAGAGCTGTTCCAGGGGCGCCTCAGTCCGAGTCCAGACCTCTCCAGCGGCGCCTCAGCATCGCTGCTTACCTAGAGCTGCTCCAAGCAGAGCCTCAGAAGTTCCCAGAGGCTCCAGTGGCGCTCAGCCTCCGCAGCTTCCCAGAGTGTTCGGCTTTCCCCAAGACATCCAGTGTCTTGAAGCTTCCCACAGAGCTGTTCCCCTTTCCCACAAGCCTTCCCAGTGTCTCTGCAGCTTCCCAGAGCTGCTCCAACGGCCCACGCAGAGAGCAGTCCCAGCCAAGAGCTCCAAGTGCCAACAAGTCGGCCATGTTCGGCTGATCTTCCAGGGAGTGCCCCAAGAGTCGTTCGCATGAGGCTCCCCAAGAGTCACTGCAGCCTCCCGCGGTTCCAAGAGTGCCCAGCTGGGCTTCCCAAGAGTCCCCATCTGGCGCTGCTCCACAAATTCCAAGAGTCTTCCGGGCACACCAACATTCCAACATCTTCCCGCCCCAGTGCGTGACAGTCACAATGAAGTCATTTACTTAATGGAGCAGATCGTCACCTGTTAAGTACTAGATGCCACTAATACCTGCGTCACTCATGTATGCATTCACATGTTGCATATAAAACAGCATCTCAATTGCATTGTAATTAGTTTTCATGCGTCTGTAGGTGCAGTTTTTAAAAGGTGAAAGATATTAAATGAACAGGTGATTCACCAGTTCCCTTAATGTCTTTCATCTTTAAATTTAGAAACTGCACCTAAAACTGCATTAAAACTGATCATGATGGAGTCGAGATGCATTAACTGCAACATGTCAAAACACTATTAGGTCTTACTTAAAGGCACAGGGCTGGGTGGACAATGCAGGTGGAGTGAGCGCTCCTCACCCCTCTCCATTGAAAGAAGACAAACAACGCAAATCTGCCCATCTATTCTGTTTTGTTTGATCTGTACATTTTTGGAGTTTGACCCATTTCTGGACACTACTCTGTGTTTGTATTATATTGTCTTTGTCGCCAATTGCAATTTGGCGCTGGAAGAAAATGTTGACTATTTGCCTTTACCGCCAAGGGTAAGTGAGACAAATTGGACAGGCAGAGGGAGTAAGGGGGTTTAGTCTTGGGGGCCAATGTCAATGTCAATGTGACCTGTCCATTCCTATGAACTGCATTACATGAAAAAATTATTTTGCAACAATGTAACAATATCTATCTAACCCATTAGAAACTATTTTAGAATTATTTCACCTATTTTATTATATTTTCTCCGTAGTGAGGAAAAAGACACAGACAAGCAAAGGACTCAGTAGTCAAGTTTAGACTGGAGCCTTATTTTACCATTGCAGCTTAGTAATAAATGGAGTGGACAGGCGTGCATAAATGAAGAGACTTTCGGGATGTATTTCTCCCAATCATTAGGGATTCCAGCAGTCTTACTCCAACCAATGTATAAAAAACTCCATACCATCCCAGAAAGTATATATTAGCAAAGGAATAACTTTGTGCTCCTGAAAAATTAAGCAAAATTTTGTAACAAGGTCCTCCAACTATAACTGTCTAACTGTATTATAACGGAGGAGCGCCCTCTGTTGCTTCCATCTTTAATAGAAGGTATGTGGCATTTTCAAAGAATTGCAAAAAATATTTGGGTGTTAGGCAAAAGTAGCTAATTATATTTTTTGCCACATATTATACCAGTGTGTTAGATTCTGCCCATTTTATTGCTTGTTTAAAGCAGCTTTTATTGAGACATTAATGATAAAACCATTGACTTCTCGCCCCTACGTAGACTTCAGATTTACCGTTCTTATTGCCTCAGCTGATTGAGGGTTACTCTAATAGGAAAAACTATGTCCTGCCCTTATCCTCCCAGCAATTCATTTGAAACATTCTGCACTTCAGCGATAACCACATTAGAGCGGCTGATACAGAAGTTGGATGATAAGAAGAGCAAGGTCTGTGATATCAGAAAGCAGCAGGCCATCAGCACAAGGCGCGCACAATGCTACAGCGCAGCGAAGGAGATGGCAAGAACACTGTCTGCAAAATACTTATGTGTTCTGCGGTTGTTTTCAGGAAAAGTTACTGTAAACAATGTGAACACATTATTTCCAGAAAATCCAGGTAGGAAATGATGTCTATGGACTATAACGGTAATACATTAAGGAATATCTACCGTCAGAATGATGGTCTACCATCTACTGATGGCAGACTGTCCACATTGCTTTAACAGGGGATGGCACATTTTTTTCTCTACTTCTGTAATGTCCGTTATCACAAGAAATCATCTTTACAAAAATATGTAAATAAGCCTGAGGCGGAGCCTCTCAACTCCGCCGTCTTCTAAAATATTCTAGTGAGTAAATTTGGCACTTGGTTTTGTATTTTATTCAATAAAGAGCTTTATTCGTAATAATGTTTATCAATCCAAAACAGTGTAACGTTTCGATCCACTGAGGGATCTTCATCACACACGGATTGAGAAGAAGAGGACTAAATTAAAAGATAAGCTGTATCCACCGCTAAAGTGCTAGGAAGATCGGTATCTTTCTCCATGTCAACATATCCGCACTTTCTCTTACTACCTAGCACCTTAGCGGTGGATACAGCTTATTTTTTCATTTAGCCCTCTTCTTCTGAATCCGTGTCTGATGAAGATCCCTCAGTGGATCGAAACGTTACACTGTTTTGGATTTCTCAGACAGAAATAGAAACCTGCAAATATTTAATTCAATAACATTAACTAAACACAATTTTCTCATTAAAACTTAGATATTGGAAATTTTAGTTGTGTAATTGTATCCCTGATTACTTGTAGATAAAACACGGGACCTGCCCAAAATTATTCTGAAATCTTTTACTGCCTGTTTAATTTTATTCACTTTTTTTTTTACTAATTTTACTACTGCTACTTTTTTTTTTACTAATTGTTATTAACATAGTTTGAAATGGAAGCAGAAAATACAGGCAGATATTTATTAATTTTTAATAACAGAAAATATAATCATTATTACATATGGGGGGCATTGATCATAGATTGATTAGACTGTTTTTGCTGTTTTTTTGTGCAAAACGTGGCACAGTTAGTTAACTTGGGACATTTTTGCTACTTTTTCAAATTGGGCACTTAGTGGTTTTGAGTGCCTGCGCCTTATCTGACATAGTGAGCGGCTGTTATACAGATGTTTGCACGGCATCTATCACAAACTTGCGCACAAAAAGTTGCAAAAAAGTCGCACCTACTCTGAGCAGGTGCTTTTGAAAAAAAAAACTATTTTCATTACTGAAAACAAAAGCTTCCCAAATGAAAAATTATCCCAATGAAACATGGAAAATCCTTCAGCACAAGTTTTCATACTTGGAGTGGATCCTGACTGTCATAGCAACAGATTGCCACCAATGAATGATGCCAAGGGGGAGGCGATTTAATCTTATATGGTGGTGACTATGCCATCCACATGCCAACACTGAGGCGCTATAGTACATGGCGCAGGCTATAGGTAGTACAGACACAGGGCAACAACGCTCCCCTTCACAACCCTCTGAGTTCACTTACATACTGTACACCAGGAATCGCACCTAAATCAGGGCTCAAAAGCCAGAAAACCGGCACACAAGTCTTGATAAATCACCCCCATAGTGACCACAGTAGAGACCCTAATACATCCTAGGGTACGGAGCCGCACAATGGGGCACATTTACTAAGGGCCGGGGACCGCATTTCCGTCTGGTTTCCCGACGACTTCCGTTTTGCGCCGCATTTAACAGGGCTTTTTGTCGCACGCAATCGGATTGTGTTGCACCGGCTTTCATGCGAGACAAATCGGGGGGCGGGGCAGCGGACGACCCGACGGATTCGCACAAACCGTGTCGCATATAATGCTCTTACATACACCGGGAGGGAGATGGTGAACTCCGGAGGACCTGAGTGGGGAAGCGACACATGCAGGATATCGGGCGCTGTAAGTGAATCGCGGCAGCTGTGCGTTCTCGCCGGGGATCACACAGGGATGGGTAAGTAAATGTGCCCCAATGTGTGGTGTAACAAAGGAAAGCTTTCCTCAATTAGATTATTATTTTACCGTCTGCATTTATTAAAATGTAAATGCTAAAATATTCACTATTTAATGAATAAAAATGTATTTTTTTGCTGCGATAGCTCTATTAGCGCAGCAGACAGCAGTACGACATCTATATACAGAGGTCTGTGTGATATCCATGTGCGGGACTTCAGATGGGAATTATTGTCCACTTTCTGCCACCTTGTGGATTTTTTGGGTCTGACATGGTGTTGGATGCACAGACCATTCAGTCATACAAACAGACATACAAATATGTATCTAATAGAGTCCAGAGCAGCACAGCAAGAAGTGTGGGTGCAAAGCCGTAAATCCTGTGGCTTGGGTCACAGTAGTAAATCCAATGAAGAGGCAGCACTCCAAAATGTGTTCAAAATCAAGACAATTCCATGGCAATGTTTCAGTGACAAAAACACCTTTTTAAGCCTTTGTCACTGAAACGTTGCAATGGAATATAAGATCCTGTCTTGATTTTGAACACATTTTGCTGCCTCTTCATTGGATTTGTCTATCAATCTCATAAGTGCCTGTAAGCAGAACTGTTCTAGCTGCCCATGGCAACCAATCAGAGCTCAGCTTTAGTTGTGGGAAAGTAATATCTCAGCTGTGATTGGCTTCCATGGGCAACTAGAACAGTTCTGCTTACAAACACTTCTCATAAATCTCCCCTTAAAGGGAACCTACCACCACAAATCTACATATAAAGGTAGATCGGGTGGTAGGTGGATCAATGGGACGTGAGGATAGCCCTTTTAAGGGCTAATCCTCACGTGCTCCCTCACTTTTTTAGACCTTTTATTTTACTTTTATGGTAATTTTATTATGTGGCTACTGGGGCGTGGAGTAGCCGCATCTGAGATTACACGAGGCGGCTACTCCACGCCCCGGTAGCCACTTTACCCCTCCTACTCACCATCTTCGGCGCGCGGCTGCTTGTAGCTGCTCGCCCTCATCCGACGATCCTGCCGCCTGCGCATGCAGGATCATCTATATTTGACACCAATGTCTAATTAACTGGAGGTAATTTACTTTAGATTTTAGTACATTACATTTACATTAGTAACATTTATTACTATACTATTAATATACAAAACATTTATTAATATACCATATGAATATAGATATTTTTTAATTTTATTTTGTAAGAGTTAACAGCAAAATAATCTACCGGTGACACTACTTTTAAGAAGCTGCTCCTTGTCCCTATTATTATTATGACTATTATTTCTATGTTCTGTAACACTTGTTCAGGGTCGCACCTTCCTTTTGACTCACCTCAGCAGTATAATTTTTTCCCTCCTTGCAGAGGTTGTGGTACATTGTGTTATTCTTCCCCTACTAAAAATACATTTCGGGAAGAAGAGACGACATCTGGACTGTGTTTACAGTGAGGAAGCAGGTTTCAGGAATATTAGAAAGAAATTAGTGCTGCATTTGCTCAGCATATTCAAACCATATTCTATCAGACTAAATCCAATTTTATGTATCCATATGGCTCGGTATACGTGAATTCACAAGGAAAATCAAAATCTAGTAGTCTGGTCACCGCGGAAGGCGAACCACACAAATGAGAGAGGACCCAAGGAATAACCTACCAGATGCTGTGACGATAGAAGGAAGAAAAACACAGAAATTTATAGCTTTTTTTTTTTGGGACGGTTTGGCTCATATGACCACAGAGGTGATGAAAGCTGAGGGAATTGTTTCATTGTTTATGTTTGTCTTTATTAGTCCGTGCCTGCACATACACACATGTACACACTGTGCAGATGTACAATCCATGGTGTTGTCTACGTTGGCCAGCGATGGCTCTGTGCGTGACAGCTGTGGTACATATCATGGGAAGGTACGTCACTCCTGGCAAGTCCATCTTGGTAATATGTCCAATATGTCCATACATGTATTTACAAGAACCACTACTAATACGAACAAGTCATCTCTGTGTAATCCACTACATAGTCAAGAGGTAAAGCCAAAATGAAGCTCCTTCTGGCGCTGCATTATTATCCAGTTATACATTTTTATCCAGTTGTTTCTACTACCTTCCCCCATCTTGAATCTGCAGAAGACATAAAACATTCCAAAAAAGTGCAAAATAGGCACAAAACAGCCAATAGGAGACAAAAAGGCGCAAAACCACCAACGGCAAGGAAAAAAAAAATAATTGACCCCCATAGAGCTCAGTCCACAAGCTAATGATTGAGCTAATTATTGGGAAGTTCACAACAAAGTCAACAGGTAACGCCAAAATGGAGCTCCTTCTGGCACTGCATTATACCACCAATGTTCATGACATCATCAACTACATTTTTATCCAGTTCTTCCTACTAACTCCCCCATCTTGAATCAGCAGAAGACTTTGGGCCACATGTATCACTCATTTTTTCTGTTGTTTTTTCGCCTTTCCATTCAAGCGTGCCGTTTTTGCTCCATTTTTGCGACTAAACGCCAAACTAGCCGCACAGCAAAAATAACCAGCTTTCCCTCATCTATCTTTACCAATCCAGATGTTTTGCTGCACCTAATGATATTCATCACTTGCAACTTTGTCATTTAGGTGGCAACACAAACGGGGCACAAAACATTCCAAGCCCGAAGGTGGCGCTAATGAGAAGAAAGCCACTGCAGCCCTTTGCAGAAACAGCTCATTTCTAGAAGCAAAGCTCAGCCAGACCAATAGAACAGATAATAGATACATGTAGAACTTGCAGGACACTAGACATATAAACAGACATAGACTGCTCGCAGACAGAGCTGACAGACTCTATTACAGTTCAGCACTTCTATTTACCAAAAAAATTCTGCAAATCTTCAGCTCTCACAGAGGAAGAGTAGAACATTTGCAGGAATGGTGCACATGGTACAGGCAAGTGTCCCGTGTAATTGACAACAGATATCACCAGTGTGTCTGAGGGGGATACTGTGCAGAATTACAGGGGTGCAGCAGGAGACCAGCACTTGGGGGATCCCCTCCAGGAGAAACCCTGGAGGAGGTTCACTGGGTTGTGGGTTTGTCACACACCTGGGGATGCTGGAGTGTTATTCCTTCATTCTGGGCTGGGGCCGAGAAGCAGAGGGAAGGAGCTGTAGCAGGATCACAGGTAAGTGACCGAATCTACGTGTTGCCGCCTAAACTGCGCCAAATGCGCCTCTAACTGACGTTAAAGTAAAGTGATTAATAAGAGGCAGGAAATTACCTTATCACAGTTGGTGATAATTCTGGCAAAACAGTGCGCCAGAATTTAGGCGCAACTACTACACTTAGGCGCACAAAAGTGATAAATGTGGCCCATAGAGCTCAGTTACACAAGCCAATCATTGGGCTAATTATTGGGAAGTACACTACAAAGTCAAGAGGTAAAACCAAAATGGAGCTCCTTCTGGCACTGCATTATAACACCAAATGGTCATGACATGATCAACTTCCTCTTTATCCAGTTCTTTCCAATTAACTTCATCCATATTGAATCCATCAGAAGACATAGGGGATCATTTATCTTATTCTCCCCTTCTCTGTGCTCTTTTTGTGCCAGTTGTGAGTCTATTTTTTTCACCTCTTTTGCCTTTGTTGTTTTGGCTCTTTGTCAAATGCAGGGTTTTTTTGTGCATTATTAGGCACAAATTATTAAAGAATTCCCAATTTATTGCGCAAATCATACCATTGCCTTTTCTAAGCATGGTCAGGACTGCCGTGTTATTGTGCAATTATTTGCGCCGATATAGGCACTACAGTATAATAAATCAGGAACAAACATCTGGAAAGAGGCGCAATGTAATAACAAATAGGACGCAAAAACACACAACAAATTGTAACAACATTCCAAAAAAGCGCAAAATAGGCGCAAAACAGCCATTACGAGGCAAAAAGGCACAAAACCACCAACGGCAAGGAAGAAAAATAATAATTGACCCCCATAGAGTTACACAAGCCAATAATTGGGTTAATTATTGGGAAGCACACTACACAGTTCAGAGGTAACGCCAAAATGGAGCCCCTACTGGCGCTGCCTTATACCACCAAATGGTCACGACATCATCAACTACATTTTTATCTAGTTTTTTCCTACATCCTCCTGCCATCATGAGTCTGCAGACACAAAGCCCAATTACACGAACCAATGATTGAGCCAATTATTGGGAAGTACTTGCAGGAAGACAATGTCCCAAAAATGTCCCTACACAAATGAGGACCTGAGTGTCAGGTGATCACATATAGTTATCTGTCAGCAGTACATTATTCAGCATTCATTCGGAGCCTGCACTGGCCCATGTAATAGAAGCCTGGACTGGACTGAGCTTCCCCTTCCTTATTTAGGAGGAAGCAGTGGCGTAACTAGGAGAGGCTGGGCCCCATAGCAGATTTCTGCATGGGGCCCCCCTTCCCCTTAAAAAAATATACATATGTAGGCTGCATTCACATAAACGTGTGTCCGCCCGGCTATAGCCTGGCAGGCACAAGTCTGGCACGCTGGAGAGGAGGAGAGGCGATAGCGGCTCACCCCTCCCCTCTCCATAGAGAATAGAGCCACATGGTCGTTCTTATGGCCATAGATAGAGCACGCACTCTCTCTGTTGCGGCCACAGCTTGAAACAGTGAGTACTCGTTGTGCTCACTGTACCGAGCCCAGGCGTATAGAAGCCTATGGTGGAAGTATATCCGGCTCGGACTGAATTTTTGATATGCCTATAAATTTGATGGCAACCCCAATTTTTTAGAGCTGTTGCAAAAGGCCAGTGCTACGCTGCACAAAAAAATGATGTCGCCTCCAGTCCGCCCCACCGAATGCAAACTAAGATAGGCAATTTTGTTTTATCTATTGTACTCACTGGAGGAGGCCCTGGCACTGGGCATACACTTTGTGGATAGTGGTGATCCAGGGATATGGCTACTTACCCAGTTCTGGAAAGATCGGTACAGGATTGAACCACCTTCAAGTCCAGCTTCCATGATTGTCCCAGGTGTATCTGCAGCCTCCCAGTGCTGATCCAGTGCGGCTGCCTCCGCTTCCAAGTCAGTAATAACGCAAAGTCCCGCGCTGGTTCCAGAATGCCAAGAGCGCCCAGCTGAAGACTTCCGAGCTGTAACCAGCGGCGCCTAGACCGGAATTCCAGAGATCGCTCGCCCTCAGAGTCGGCTGCTCCAGTGGACGACTAGCACTCCGCAGTTCCCAGAGTGTTCCCTTTACCACAACAAAGCCATCCAGTTGATCTCGGAAGCTTCCGAGCTGTTCCCTCTTCCCCAACAAGCCTCTCCAGTGTCTCTGCAAAGCTTCCAGAGCTGCCCAAAGGCACCTCCGTCCTCCTGCATGCTTCCGCGAGCTGCTCCAGCTTTCCCACACAGCTGCTCATGGTTGCCTCTGCATAGATCTATCCCGGGAATGGACCAAGAGTCGTCCAGCTGAGGCTACCCAAGAGTGCAACTGACAGCTGCGGTAGGACTTCCCAAGAGTCGCTACCAGCTCGGCTTCCCAAGAGTCGCTCCAGCCTGTGGCTTCCCAAGAGTCGCTCTGGCACCCAACATTCAAAAGCGTACTCTCCGGGCACCAAATCCAACATTCTTCCCGCACCCCAGTGAGTGACAGTCACAATGAAGTATTTACTAATGAGAGCAGATCGTCACCTGTTACAGTACTAGATGCCACTAATACTGCGTCACTCATGTATGGCATTCACATGTTGCATATAAAACACAGATCTCAATTGATTGTTAATAGTTGTCATGCGTTGTAGGTGCGTTGTTTAAAGGTGAAAGAATTAAAGGAACGGTGATTCACCATGTCCACTTAATGTCTTCATCTTTAATTAGAAACTGCCACCTAAAACTGCATTAAAACTGATCATGATGGAGTCGAGATGCATTAACTGCAACAGTCAAAACACTATTAGGTTTCTTACTAAAGGCACAGGGCTGGGTGGACAATGCAGGTGGAGTGAGTGCTCCTCACCCCTCTCATTGAAAGAAAAGAAGAAAGACAACGCAAATCGCCCACTATTCTGTTTTGTTTGATCTGTACATTTTTGGGAGTTTGACCCATTTCTGGACACTACTCTGTGTTTGTATTATATTGTCTTTGTCGCCAATTGCCATTTGGCGCTGGAAGAAAATGTTGACTATTTGCCCCTTACCGCCAAGGGTAAGTGAGACAAATTGGACAGGCAGAGGGAGTTAAGGGGGTTTAGTCTGGGGGCCATGTCCAATGTCAATGTGACCTGTCCAGTCCTATGAACTGCATTACATGAAAAAATTATTTTGCAACAATGTAACAATATCTATTCTAACCCATTTATATTATTATATTTTATCAGTAGTGAGGAAAAAAGACACAGACAAGCAAAGACGCAGTAGTCAAGTTTAGACTGGAGCATATTTTACATTGCAGCTTAGTAATAAATGGAGTGGACAGGCGTGCATAAATGAAGAGAATTTCAAGATCTATTTCTCACAATCATTAGGGATTCCAGCAGTCTTACTCCAACCAATGTATAAAAAACTCCAAACCACCCCAGAAAGTATATATTAGCAAAGGAATAACTTTGTGCTCCTGAAACATTAAGCAAAATTTGTAACAAGGTCCTCCAACTATAATACTAGTCTAACTGTAGAACACCCTCTGTTGCTTCCATCTTTTAATAGAAGGTATGTGGCATTTTCAAAGAATTGCAAAAAATATTTGGGCAAAAGTAGCTAATTATTATTTTTTGCCACATATTACACCAGTGTGTTAGATTCTGCCCATTTTATCATGAAGACTCTGCATAATAGTGATTGCCTCAATAATAACTAATGTGGCCCATTGTATTTTTAATCAAATCAAAGTGATCAGGGATGTAACTTTATAGGATGCAGAAGCAGTGGCGTAACTAGGAGAGGCTGGGCCCCATAGCAGATTTCTGCATGGGGCCCCCCTTCCCCTTAAAAAAATATACATATGTAGGCTGCATTCACATAAACGTGTGCCCGCCCGGCTATAGCCTGGCAGGCACAAGTCTGGCACGCTGGAGAGGAGGAGAGGCGATAGCGGCTCACCCCTCCCCTCTCCATAGAGAATAGAGCCACATGGTGGTTCTTATGGCCATAGATAGAGCACGCACTCTCTCTGTTGCGGCCACAGCTCGAAACAGTGAGTACTCGTTGTGCTCACTGTACCGAGCCCAGGCGTATAGAAGCCTATGGTGGAAGTATATCCGGCAGCAAATTTGCAGTCAGATATACGTCCCTCATATGTTCTTGTGAATGTACCCCTATACAGACATGTTTATACAATTACACAAATTTATACACTGATATATACACACCTTAATATACTTATATACACATAAAGTTCTACACTCGTATACTATATTCAGTATATAGAGCATATACATACATACTATAAGCACAGTGTATACAAAAACACAGTATACACATATATACACACAATATACACAGTATATACACAGTATACACATATATACACAGTATACACAATATACATATATACATATATACACAGTATACACAGTATATACATATATACACAATATACACATATATACATATATACACACAGAATACACATATATACATATATACACAGTATACACAATATACATATATACACAATATACACAGTATATACATATATACACAATATACCCAGTATATACATATATACACAGTATACACATATATACACAATATACATAGTATATACATATATACACAGTATATACATATATACACAATATACACAGCATATACATATATACACAGTATACACATATATACACAGTATACACATATATACACAATATACATAGTATATACATATATACACAATATATACATATATACACAGTATATACATATATACACAATATACACAGTATATACATATATACACAGTATTTACATATTCACACAATATACACAGTATATACATATATACACAATATACACAGTATATACACAGTATATACACAATATACACAGTATATACACAATATACACAGTATATACATATATACACAGCATATACATATATACACAGCATATACATATATACACAGCATATACATATATACACAATATACACAGTATATACATATATCCCCGGGCGGGAGGATGGGGGGCGTGGTCAGGTGGTTGTCAACTTTGCCGTGTGTAATCAGCCAGCTGTGCCGCTATGCAGGGGGTAGGCGGGCCGCGGTCACGTGTGCCGGCGGACAGGTAAGGGAGGTGGGAGGCGGCTGGTGGGACGCAGGCGGGCGGGTCAGGGAGGTGGCAAATGGGAGTTTCAGGTCAGTGATCCATGAGAGGTGGGTGGGCCAGGAGACAGGTGGGCGGAAGCCGGGACCGAGAGGAGGGGCCCGGGGACACATCTGCCAGGCACCCAGCAGTGTATTCACGGACCACTTGGCAAAGCACTGCACACAGGGTCCGTGCATCCCCGGGCCCCTGAACCTCAAGGGCCCCGTAGCAGCTGCTACGGCTGCTACGGCGGTAGTTACGCCACTGGGAGGAAGGATCATTTAAAAGTGGGTTCTGCTATATGGTCCATAGTTTTTTCTGTATTTTAGTTTAATGAATGCTTCTCAATAACATTTTCAAAGTTTAACAATTAATTTGATAGACAGCTTCCCAATGGTAGAAATCATGCATCTCCAAAGAG
Organism: Engystomops pustulosus; assembly: GCA_019512145.1. NCBI lineage: Eukaryota > Metazoa > Chordata > Amphibia > Anura > Leptodactylidae > Engystomops > Engystomops pustulosus. The sequence continues at coordinate 249,724,349 of CM033642.1, read as the reverse complement.
ACTATTTGGATGATAGATGTAATTTCCATGTCGGCATCATCCTCTGTGCTTGGAGTGTGACTGGGGCTGCGCTGATTGTGTTTTCTAGGTTCTTGTGAGCACAGTGTGAACAGGAGTTTAGGCTGGATGGATTGATTAGCACCACATCGATCACTCTCCGGCAGTCTGCATGTACAGAATACAATATGACTGGCAACTGTGCCTCTTCTTAATTGATTATGTAGAGCTCTGTGATAGATAGATACATAGATAGATAGATAGATAGATAGATAGATAGATAAGATAGGATAGGCTAGATAGAAGAGGCATCACTCCAAGTAGTGTTGAAAGGGGGTGAACCTTTATTCCATTAACCGCGACGTTTCGGTGTGAGTTTACACCTTTCTCAAGCAAAGAGACCTTTCTCAAGCTTGAGAAAGGTGTAAACTCACGCCGAAAAGTTGCGGTTCATGGAATAAAGGTTCACCCCCTTTCAACACTACTTGGAGTGCTGCTTCTTCACTTAGATAGATAGATAGATAGATAGATAGATAGATAGATAGATAGATAGATAGATAGATAGATACACAGACAGACAGGTAGATAGATAGATAGATAGATAGATAGATAGATAGATAGAGTAGTTTCGGCTGATCCATACTGCCTTATCAAGGCATGCCGAAGACTGTATGGATCAGCCGAACGTAGCCGCATGAGTGAATAAAGCCACTTTGTTTCCCCACATCTATAGATAGATGTCTATCTTTAGCCTTCCGATGTATCTTTCCGCCTGTGTCATTCATAAAATTTACTGAAAATAGCACATTTTTACTTTTCGGAAACTCCTATTAAATATTCTTGCTATCCCCTCCATACAATCCATCCGATGGTGCGGCTTCTGTAATCAGCAGATTGGATAAGATACAGTAGGATGCTGAGGAATGCTTTACTGAGAGCTCCCTTCATTGTTGATTTGCTATCAGCCATTCAGCAGCAGCCTTCCGGGCTTTCATATTCTAAAATTCAGAGTTTACGTGACTGCGCCTCATTTTGGAGCGAATAATTTATAGCCTCATCAATAAATAATAGCTACGAGTTATAACTGTCCAAACACGGTACATAATACCCACTGAAACATGCTTATAAAAAGTAGCTTCTATCATGTGCCAGCGCCTTGTGTTTGCTGGGAATGACTGCGGCTCATTCTTAGAACGTCAGCTCTTCAGATGAGAATCCGCAGCGGTTCTGTCTTTCCCTTTTGGATGGATTGTAGTTTATTTCTATCAATAACCATGTAAGAGCCAATTCAACAAAATGTTTAACACATTTCTTGGGAGATGGGTCTTTATCCAGCTTTAGTCTTATCTATTACCCATAACAAAATATAATAAAATGTAAAGTGTGTGGTGTAGTGTATGAAGGGCAAATACAAAATGCAAGAATTTTCATATAATTTTCACAAATTCATGTAAGTGTATAAAATAGGTGTTATATGACATAAAATTGTAGGTTGTAGGAAGGGCAGGGTTTGCATGTCTTCCCTGTCTATTGACTCAATAGAAAGGATAAAGTGAGGCCTCATTTAAGTGCTGTACCACATACTCCTAACCATCCACTCTCTAGTCCAGTGGTGGCGAACCTATGGCACGGGTGCCAGAGGTGGCACTCAGAACCCTCTCTATGGGCACCCTTGCCATCACCCCAGGCTATGGTTTGCCAGACAGGACTCAAGGCCTCTTGCAGTCCCAGAAGGAAGCTACAATGATAATCCAAACTTCTACTCCTTCTTTCTACTGTTATGGTGTCCTCGGGTGCCTATACAATTTAAACCTGTGAAAGGGCAGGGGTAATAAGTTACTGCTTAATTTGTCGCATTGACACTTTGCGAAAAATATGTGGGTTTTGGTTGCAGTTTGGGCACTTGGTGTCTAAAAGGTTTGCCATCACTGCTCTAGTCCTTTCCTATATTTATGATACAGATACTTTTTGAACTTTCTTTTTGGTATCGTTATGATATTTATGGAGATCGAAGACCAACACAGGGTTTGACTAGGAATGGGGTCCCCTTTCTCCAAGAGCCCATAGTAGCTGCATTTATGGTATTTACACCCTTGCAAGTATCAACAAAAAGGGCTAGTGCCCGTATCAATTTCTGTTGTGGTGTCCACCTTCAGGCAATTAACATAAAAAAATGAGCGATAACAAATAGATTAATAAAATTTTGTAGAATTTATAGCTCATTTTGTGTCATTTGTCTTGAACTGCCGTTTTCATGTGATTTATACAATTGTTTATGGGGCAGAGGGTAAAGGGGTGTGGCTAAATGGAAAGAGAAACATTACTAAAATTAATATTGTCAAAAAGTAATTGGTATAAAGTTATACAAGGACATTTTTGGCACAGTAATTACCCGTATATACTCGAGTATAAGCCGGCCCGAGTATAAGCCGAGACCCCTAATTTTACCACCAAAAACTGGGAAAACTTATTGACTTGAGTATAAGCCGAGGGTGGGGAATGCATTGGTCACAGCATCCCAGTATATAGTCAGTCCCCAGTAGTATATAGCCAGCCAGCCCCCAGTAGTATATATCCAGCCCCCAGAAGTATATAGTCAGCCCTCAGTAGTATATAACCAGCCAGCTCCCTGTGGTATACAGCCATCCCCTAGTATTATTATCTAGCCAGCCCCTAGTAGTATATAGCCAGCCAGCTCACTGTGGTATACAGCCAGACCCTAGTAGTATATAGCTAGCCAGCCCCCAGTAGTATACAGCCAGCCGCATGTAATATACAGCCAGACAGTCCCATGTAGTTTACAACCAGCCAGCCCCATGTAGTATACAGCAAGCCAGCCCCCAGTAGTATACAGCCAGCCATCCCCATGTAGTAAACAGCCAGCTCCCAGTAGTATACAGCCAGCCCCATGTAGTATATAGCCAGCCAGCCCCAGGTAGTATACAGACAGCCTGCCCCCTGTAGTATACAGCCACCCTGCCCCCTGTAGTATACACCCTGATAGCCCCCTGTAGTATACAGCCAGCCAGCCCCATTTAGTATACAGCCAGCCTGCCCCCTGTAGCATACAGACAGCCTGCCCCCTGTAGTATAACACCCCCCCATGAAGTATATAGCCAGCCCCCAGTAGTATACAGCCAGCCTCATGTAGTATTCAGCATGCCAACCTCCATGTAGTATATAGCCATCTAGCCATATGTATACAGCCAGCTAGCCCCCAGTAGTATACAGCCAGACCCATATAGTATACAGCCAGCCTGCCCCCTGTAGTATACAGACAGCCTTCCCCCTGTAGTATACAGCCAGCCTGCCCCCTGTAGTATGCAGCCAGCCCCTAGTAGTATACAGCCAGCCCCTAGTAGTATATAGCCAGCCAGCCCCATGTAGTATACAGGCAGCCAGCCCCATGTAGTATACAGACAGACAGCCCCATGTAGTATACAGACAGCCAGCCACATTTAGTATACATACAGCCCCATGTAGTATACAGCCAGCCAGCCCAATGTAGTATACAGACAGCCCCATGTAGTATATAACCAGATAGCCACCAGTAGTATACAGCCAGCCCCATGTAGTATATAGCCAGCCAGCCCCATGTAGTATACAGCCAGACAGCCCCATGTAGTATACAAACAGCCCCATGTAGTATACAGCCAGCCCCATGTAGTATACAAACAGCCCCATGTAGTATATAGCCAGCCAGCCCCATGTAGTATACAGCCAGCCAGCCCCATGTAGTATACAGACAGCCCCATGTAGTATACAGCCAGCCTTCCCCCATGTAGTATACAGACAGCCCCATGTAATATATAGCCAGCCATTCTGTATTCTGTGACATAACAATGTTTCAGAATGTTTTATAATGCTGGTAGCAACTCTAGTCCTATGGGTGCTGATGGTTTTGTAAGGTCATTGTGCAGGGTTTGTATGTCAGATGTGCATAATGTCACCTATGCAATTTCTTGGTGCTCCAAAGATTGGTGAAGCCCTTCCCAGTGATGTCATGCAAATGGTTTAGGGAGAAAAGTAATTTATCCCCAAAAAAACGAATTTCACCACATTTACCAAGAGTTTCTAATTGGTACAAATAAAGAGATGTGGCAAGAGTAAAAGGGGGCATGATTTAACTAACCCCAAATGTGTGCTGAAAATGCAACGAAATTTGGTTCTTCTTCTGACAGTAACTTAGCCAACTCATAGGACACATAAAGTTATTCTGGACAACAGGGGTGTAACTAAGAGATGCTGGGCCCCATAGCAAACTTCAGACTTCCCCTCACAAAAATGTATATATTTGTACACACATACATTTGTACATTCATACACCCACTTATATACATACACACAAACATACATTTATCCACTCGTGAGAAAGCATTTATGCACCCATACATACAATTATACAAATGTGTATATACACATCTTATACACACATACAATATATACACATCAAATATACACACATATAAACTGAACATCATATTGTATAAAGTGTATACAGACCATATATACACATGTATACAGTATCAACACACAATACAATTTTATTCTTAAATTCCACGCTCAGTCTGAATCAGTTGGATCGTCTGACTCCTCCACTCCAAACACCCCCCCATTTTTGTCACATGAAAGCTGATCGCGTGCAACACAATCCCCTTCTACATACCTGTCCCAGCGGCGCTAATCCCAAATACCATGAACAGTCCGACTGAAATGCTTAGTAAATAAGCCCCAATATATACACACGTACTGTAAAACATATACACACATACAGGACCACATTTATCAAGGGTTGTACTTCTAAAAATAGGCATACAAGCCTGGATTTAGTCGCAATTCCCGACGCAAGGCCAGAAATTGCTTCTTCTCAGCCCAATTTGCCGGTTGGATGGGAGGGGGTGGTGGCAGGCTGTGCATTGCTGCCCTGTGCCTGTGCACTGTCTATATCCTGCACCCATTCAGAATCAGGCGCAACTCTATGTTTACCGGCGATAACGCAATTTTACACTGCAAGCCCCAGCATTTGATAAATGTGCCCCACAATACCATATACAGATATACAGTATATAAACACTCACACGTACAGTATATACATGTGCAGCCTAATATGTTAATAGTGTACATCATCCATTCTTTAGTGAGTCAGGTCGGGCGGGCCCCCTGATGCTCCATGCCCCATAGCAGCTGGTATGGCAGCTACCCCTGTAGTTATGCCTCTGCTAGACAGGCATATAACGGAACAGATTTATCACGCAGCAATAAATACTGTGATACATTTTGGACAAAATGAGACTGTGGGGCACATTTACTAAAAACTGTGCAAACTACACTATGTGCAGTTTGCCTGTATAGTGTGCAGAGGGCGCCAGATCGACAATAATCACAGTCAGATAAGGTTTTCAGTATGAACTCATTGAAGGTCAAGACGACTACATGGATCTCCTCAGTATTTCTCAGTCTAAATATGTAAAGAATGAGCAAAATGCAAAAGATAAAGTTATTTATGATGTCTGCCATTATTCCTAATTCCTAACCCTTCACATGGGAATCCTGACATTTTGGTGCAGTCAATCTGAAAAATAAAAATTGTTTTGATTTGCAGAGATGATTGTACAGATACCAGGAACGTTCCGATGGAAAAGCTGGAAGCATGAGCACATGATTGGTTTGACGTGCTTCACCGTGTACGTCAGTCAGCGGAGACTTGTGCACTTTCTTGATTTATTCATTTATGTTGACATAGGAATCGACAGAGCGTTACTTTTCATGAATGTGCAGTAAAGATCTCACATGTATCTAGACACCTTTATTTCTACCTAAAAAGACATCTTTATTTTTAGCAAAAAGTTCATTTAAATTGGACGTAATATCCTAATATCAGTCACCTATATTCACCGAGATACATATGATCTCATATTGACACAGAAAACCTGAATATAACAATTTTTTTTTTTTTTGCCTCAGTGACAATTGGATTTTCAAAATTTTTAGCTGTAATGATAATCAGGATTATGAATAAAGCTTCATTACAGACACCTTACAGCTGATCATTGCAATCTGGGACTATACTAACATCCAGAGACTTCACCAGAGGTCACAGAGGGCAGAGGGGTTCGTCTTTAACTAGGGGTCATCTGTAAATCTGGTTTGCTTAAGTAGGGCACCACTTGTAGCTGCAATCTCCAACAGGTCAGGTAGAGATATTGAGGGGCATTTATTAATTTGGCACATGGTGGCACTAGAACCGTGCTATAATTTTTAGCGGGATGAAAGTTTGCGGCACAAGGGATTAATGAACTGGCGCACAAACTAAAAGGTCTAGAATTCCCTATAACAGATTTTAGCTGCTCTCTTTTTTTGCCCCAAAAACAAGTCAGAAAAATCTTGCTCCCAAAAATAGAGCAAGTGAAGAGTGTCGGAAAATACCTATATTGTGACGCCGACACTTCATAAATTCAAGTCGAGGGGGCACAGAGAGTAAAAAAAAAAAAAGCCACTGCCAGTTTTCCATTTTAAAGGCCATAATAAATGCCCCCATTCTCCGCATCTATTTAGAGGCCGGGACCTCAGGTGTGTGTGCAACTGTTTTAGGGGTGGTATGTAAACTGAAGCATATGCTGGGGCATTTAGCATGACTAGTACACCAGTAGTCGAAAGGAGTCAGAATTTTTGGCACACAGTGGGGAATTGTAATTCCCACCTCCCCTGCCCTTACACCTTACCCTTACACCACCTCACCCCAAGTGGAGGGCCCCATAGTGGGCTGGGTTGGGGTGCAGAGTTGGCACCAGCTTTTGATGAATTTGCCCCATGGATTTTTGTCTTTCAGGCCTTTGTGGATCTTGAACGTGAAGTAGTGAGATTTTAACCTCTGGTGTGTAGCTTCACAAGAGTGAGTCAAAGAGAGATCTGTGCATCAGGGAATTTAAACTTTCCAAGTAAGGCCTGTTCCACACTTGCGTTGCAGATCACGTCAGAGTTTGATCAGGGTGCGATCAGGGTTTGGTCAGTGAAAAACAGACATTTTGCATCAGAGTGCAATCAGTTTTCAGTCAGAGTTTGTTCAGTGTCTCAGTTTTTCACGCGCGTTTTCAATGCGTTTTTAACGCGTAGATAATGCGCGTGAAATGGACTCAGAACTGAGCTCTATCTTTTCTATGGTAATTGATGCGTGAAAAGCGCATTGCACTTGCATTGCACTTGCAAGTGTCTCAGAGTGCAATGCGTTTTTGATGCATCTCCATAGACTTGTATGGTGCGTTTTTCACAAGCGTGACTTGCAAATGTTGAGCATGTAGAGATTTAAACTCGCGTTAAAAAAAATGTGCGTGTGTGCGTGAAAAAAATGCAAGTCTGAAAAGACCCATTGGTTACAATGGGTCAGAGTGCAATGCAAGTTCTGCGCGTCAAAAGCACGTGCAGAAAACGCGCGTGAAAAACGCTAGTGTGAAAGGGGCCTAAGTGGCAAACCATAGATTTTCAATTTCACTGAGATTTTTGCATAATCCCCTGATTAGAGATGGGCAAATTTTTTCAAAAATTCGATTTGCCAAGTTCGCCAAATTTTCCATCAAAATTTGATTTGACCCGAATCGAATCATGTTGAATTACATTAAAAAACAGGTATTTCCTGGCTGCAAGGAGACTGTAGGGTGTAGAACGTTGTGCCATGCTTAGATATGCATAGGGAGCATGGTTTGGTCTTCAAACAATGCTGTGTTTGAATCTGACACGCACATGACAGCTACCGCTCTTAGAATCGCTTCACTCTTCACTTCCATGTGCACTTACATAGGCCAACTTCCCCAAATCAGCTCAGCGGGAACGCAGCCTGACAAGGTAACGTCTGTGCCAGCTCGAAAGGACTGAGCTGAGGCCCAAGATCCCACTATAACATCAAAGAGTGGACTATGTTGATTTGACACATATTTCTTGATATCTACTTTAGCAACAAAAAAGAATTGAAATTTGGGGAACACAGACCCCCAAAAACTGACAACCTGGACTTTGAGAAAAAATCACTCCAGCAAATATGTTGATTTGACACAGATTTCTTGATATCTACTTTAGCAAAAAAAAGAATTGAAATTTGGGGAATACAGAACACCAAAAACTGACACTCTGGACTTTGCGAAAAGTCACTCCATCGGTTGCTGAGTACAAGCAGCTAGACGCTACAGACACCACATGCAGTGTGAAATGACGTGATTGCAAATGGCCGTCTGATTTTATAGGGCTGTGACATCATATAAGCCTGCCGGTCGCTGATTGGCTTACATGTCTGCACATGTGATCGAGGGTGTTCCTTTCTTCTTCTCAGAGTTCCCTGCCCCATGTAACACGTTGTGCTTGTGCCCATTTTTCTCATAAAGGGGAAAAAAAAATGTTCCCATGAATCACCGTAAACCTCGGATTCGTGCAGAACTGAAGTTTTACTGAAATTCGAAATGAATTCCACTTTGTTAGAATCAATTCGTCCATCTCTACCCCTGATTATTGCACATTTCTGGACTGTAGCACAATTAAATACCAGGCTGTGGGTTATCCTTTTATCCTATACTCTACAGGAGCTGTACTGCTTTTCTATGTTGGGTTTGATGTTATCAAACATATCTGTATATGACCCATAGATTAACAACTTCTCCCTTGACAAAGAAAGTACTATCGTCGATGGTTATGAGATACGGTAGAAGGCATTGTGGAGGTCTGACCATTAATGGTTCCAATACCTTTGCAAGGATCTGTAATTTATCAAGGGCTGACAGGAAGGGGTAGGGTGCAACCCATGAAAAGGCACACACGAAATCTAGGACAGGCCACAAATTAGAGGACGACTCCTTCAGAGCAAGTGAACCCATGGCCAACCTCACGGTAAATGAGTTCTTCAAGTGAAGCTGCTTTCCAACACTCATGGTGGTCTCTAATGTATTGGACAATTTATGCACATGTTCCATTCATGAACATCAGATACATCCAGAAGACTCTGGCAGTAGAGGACCACATCTTAGAAGCCTTTAGTCAAGGGTTGTCTTGTGCCTTCACCATCAAATTTGACCATAAAAATTTGGACTGAAGAATTCTTTTAATCCAAGACTATGTGAAAACGCATGCAGTAGGGAGAAAGCCAGAAGAAACGATGAAATGCAAATAATCTAAAATCTGAGGAGCAGCCATTTTATCAGATGGTGGTTCAGTCAAACTCGCCTTAATGGACTTGCTGGATTTTCACTGCACAGCTCTGACATTACAGTGTTTAGAGAGCAATACACACAGAGTAAATGTAAATGTTCTGCCATTCATTCCCCATTGTTATGATACTGAATATCTAAGCATTTCTAGAGTAATAGAGTGATAGAGAAGTACGTGGCTGAAGAGCGGGCATCTAAAAATAATCCCGTACTCCAACCTATGGCCATATATAGGTAGCGCCTCTGTGAGTAATGAAGTGGTCCCTACTATGGGAAGAGAAATTGACTTGTTTAGAGATAAAAATGAAATTATAATCATCTCCGCAACTCAATCTAAATTCATGCAGAATAACAGATGGCGATAGCTAATCTTCAGAACTATCATTTTACCATTTATGAGCATGTGGAGAACTTACTGTATATGCAAAAGACGGCAATAAAGAAGCCATTACGTTTTATATTAATGTTTAAGAGTTTTTATACAAACATTTCTCTCTCTATATATTTGTGCCGCTTTTGGCAGGGAATGTAAAAGCAAATCGTTTCCCATCACTCAGTCTATACTGTCAGACAGATTTATAGGCAGACGGTGTAGATAGATTTACAGTAATGATAAGCTCGTAATTGTATTAAATTGGATTGAATTTGAATGGTCCGGGCAGTTTTAAAGTGGGATTGACAGAAAACACAATAACCTTTGTTAAAGCAACACTCATCTCTCCAAATGGTGGATAAAAGATCCATACATTTACTAGTCAATAAAGTCATGGTCTGGCGAAAGTGAGTTCTTAGCTCTCCTTAAAGGAGAACTGCTGGAATTGTGATCTAAAAATCTTTTTTTTTTAGTATTTGGTGCCCATACACCTTCAATATGTGATGACCATAACACAAAAAGGGAGATGTGCACTGAAAAATAGTTATGGCCAAAACTCTGCAATTCAAGACAAATGCAAAAAGAGAGCAAAAAAGTGAGCTATAGCGGGACAACGTACAAAATATATGACAATATTTATAAGACTTTATTTTTTGGAAATAACATAATAGAAAACAAACACATGACACATAAAAACAATGAAATACTACCCATGTACACATATAAACACACATAGGGTGGGCACGGTTACTACACCTATAAGAGTCAATAAAACAGTTGTAGTTAGGCCAAAAAATATACGCCTGCAAATCACAATGGTCAAACGTCCTATGATATAACGAGTACTGCAAAAATAAAATAAATAAATAAAGGAAAGTAACAAAATAGCTAAAGAAAAATACAGTCAACCCGAAAAATATACCAATAAACATTCCCTATGGAGGAGTGTGATGTAAATATACAAGTCTCATTTCCGGTTACCAAGAGGTCCACTGTATGGATTAAGCTACTACGTGACAATGCTGTTGAGGATGTCAGCCCATGAGCCCTCTTCAGACATGCCAGGTGTTTGCTGCATTATGCAGCAAACACACACTGGTAAAACCAGTGATTGGTGCTGGTACTGATTGCCAGTGTTAGGCTACATTTACATGAATATGCGCCGCATATACGCCCCCCATGGTTGTTTATGGCGCACAAGCTCGGTACGGTGCAAAAAGGATAGAGCCTGCTCTATCTTTGTCTGTGCGCCACTATTTTCCTTGGAGAGGGGAGGGGTGAGCATCACTAGCTTCTCCTACTCTCCAAAGCGACTGACATGTGCCCGCCCAGATGTAGCTGTATGGGCACATATTCGTGTGCATGGAGCCTTAACCTGTTGAATGACATAAAAATAATCAAAAAAATTATTGCCGGGAAATCCCATACTGGGTAGTACCCCAAAATGTTTTTTTCACCATTTAGCAGATCATAAAAATTGGAATAAAAATGATCAAATGGCCATACAGTCTATAATTATAAACAACCGGAGCTCTACGCTTACCATCTTTACACTTTTCTGAATCAATTTTGCCAGCATATATCCAGCATCAAGACTTCATCCAGGACCAGACCTTCTGCTACCTGTGTTTTTCTTCCCTCCAGTGTACACACAAACATTTACCAGTGTCTTCACTATAGGACAGTGATGGCGAACCTTTTAGAGACCGAGTGCCCAAACTACAACCAAGTCCCACTTATTTATCACAAAGTGCCAACGCAGAAATTTAATTTGTGATTTATACTCCCTTCTCTGTCACAGCTTACATTGATACCAGCACCCTGAGGACACCAATAAAGCAGAAAATAGAAGAAATTTGGATGATCATTGTAGCTTCCCTCCAGGATCCCAAAAACAGGAAGTATTGTCATGGCCGGAGCAGGAGCTACAATGATAATCCAGATCTGTCCGCACCTTCCCACTCCTCCAGTAGTCCCAGGTACAGCTGTCACTTTAAAATAGCTCTGTGCACAGCAAGTCCTGGGCTGTCTGGGACTGCAAGTATATACCTGGAGTCCTCTCTGGTGATTGCCTGGGTGCCCACAGAAAGGGCTCTGAGTGCCACCTCTGGCACCCGTGCCATAGGTTCGCCACCACTGCTATAGGAGATAATACACACACATAGAGTAGTCTGTACAGATTAAAAGTTCTTCTCTAATAGTCATATACTGACATTTGATACAAAAAACTGCGATTTTAAAATCACATCGATGTTTTAGCTAGTTATCCATGCCCCATCCCAGTACAGGCGGTCCTCTACTTAAGAACACCCGACTTACTGACGACCCCTAGTTACAAACGAAACTCTGGATGTTGGCAATTTACTAAACTTTAGCCTTGGGCTACAATAAACATCTCTAACAGTTATCAAATATGTCTGCAATTAACATTAATTGTTAATCCTGTTTCTTCTGACAACCTAAAAGTTTTCAAATCCAATTGTCACAGAGACCAAAAAAAATTTGGCTGGGGTTACAATAATAAAATATACAGTTCCGACTTCCGATATTGGTTTTTAAAAGAGGGATCGGAGGTAGTGGATCCTCTGAACCACCCCGGGTGATGACACAGGCCAACACCTGGGACCGGAGTCTAAGTAGCACCTGGTCTTCAGCAGGGCCTGTCCGCAACGCAGGAGGGTCTTGCTGCATGGTACTACCAGGTTGTTCCACAGTCGTGGCTTGTCCGCAGTGGTAGCCAAGGTCGAGGTACAGGAACAGCAGGCAAACTCGTAGTCGGGGACAGGCAGGAGTTCAGGACGGGCAGCATGGTATCGGGGACATAGCAATAGGTCGAGGCGGGCAACAAAGGGGCATAGTCAGGACCAGAACCGGTCATCAGACAAAGCTTTCTCTAGGGCACAAGGCACGAAGATCCGGCAGGGGGTGCAATAAGAGGCAGGGTTATGTATTTTACACTTCTGAACTCTGTAATGTGTTCATAAAAAATTTGTAATGTTACCAGTGCGATTTTTAAAAAAAAAGTTGAAGTGAAACTCTTCAACTTAATTGAAATGTAGATATTTAATTAATGTAATCATTTATTTAAAAACATGTCTGCGGCTGAATGTACTTATGCAAACGAAAAGGTTTTTCAAATTTCTCTCAGGTGTGGTTATACATATTCACTCAATTCCCGGGGAGAAGTTGTCGATGGTGGAAGTTGAGATTTTTGGGATGTAATTACAGCTGGCTTAGGATGCAAACTGAGATATCTGAAATTTTGTCAAAGCAGTAATTATAATTTGTCTCTGTAAACTGCATATTTTTAACAAAGATGTCAAGGAGATAATTTTCTACAAGCATAATTTAGAGATGTATAAATAAAATTATCATGTCAAATCTGCTCCAAATCAAGACAGGGAAAGCCCCCTGCAAAGTGACTCCGGAAGAAGTTGGAAAGTTTTAATTGTTGAACAAGTGTAAAATATCTAAATTAATTTAAAAAAAACTAAATAATAATAAGGGAGCTTAACTCTTTAGCTTCCTATTTATAATCATCTCATATAATTTCTAGGTGTGAAAATCAGTTAAGATGCTAGAGAAGAGGGGAACTGGTTTTCTTTAAGGTGAAGGGAGACTTAAAGGGGTTCTCCGGTTATAGCAAGTTAGGACCTATCCATAGGATAAAACCTAACTTGGTTATCGGTGGGGGTCTCAATGATGGGACCCCATGGAAAACAAGAATTGGGGTCCATTGTAAAGAGAGAAGCTGGTTGCGCATGCGCTAGCTGCTTTGTTCATCTCTATGTTGCCAAAGAAGATTAGTGAGTATGACACTTGGCTATCTCTGTCACCGCTGTAGAGATGAATTGTGCAGCCGGCGCATGCGCAACTGGCTGCTCCTGTCATTTTTGGCGCCCTATTCTTACTTTGCTATGACTGGAAAACCCGTTTCCATATTTTTTTGTATATGAATTGAGTAAACTAAAATTAAGAATCAATAACAAAAAACCTCAAAATTGATACAAAGGCGGCACATTTACTAAGGGCCGTGCAACAGTTTTCTGTCTGACCTTGTACGGTCTTTTAGTTGCAAACTCCTTGCACAGGTATTTATGAAGTGTCTGAGACACATTTCTGGCGCACACGACCCTTTTGTGGCACGGCTGCACTAGGCATCATGTGACACAAATTTCTGCACTGAAATGTGCGTTTGTCAGGGCGTGCTCAGCCGTACCGTGCGCCAGATTAATCATGCAAAGTCCGACAGAAATGTGTTGCATGCCCCATAATAAAGATTCCCCCACCACCAAAAAAAAAAGTTGTGCACTCATTCATGAAGAATTGATGAAGAACGGGCGCCACAAATCCTGAATCTGGCGCCCCCTGCAAACTACACAGGCAAACTGCACATAGTACACACTGCACTGTTCTTAGTAAATGTGGGCCAAAGTATCTACAATGTTATTTAACTATCGATAAAGATTTGTAGACTGTACAATTTTACACTGGGTGAATACTAGGGGAGAGTTGCTGGAACGAAGATAAAGGGAAGAGGTAGATTTTGGAAAAGTTGGATCTGTATATGGTACACATAGAAACCATGACCTGAAGAAGAGCATGGTGGGTGGCCATGAATGGAGCCCTTACGGGTTCACATCACGTTTTCTTTATACTCTCAGTGTATACGTCGGGAAGGCTCCCCATGTATATGCTGAGTGTATACATTGACAAATGCTGCCAGATGGAGGCATAGTTGTTGCCTCTGTCTAACCACTATATGTCGCATCCGTTGAAAACACGCTATACGCTCAGGGGAGGCAATAGAAGCCTATGGAGAGCGGGTGCAGCATATTGCGTTGGTTGGCAGGAGGGGGAGACCCAGTGATGTCATAGTCCATATAAGGAGAGTGACATCACTGGGGAAACACTATGCACATAGGCAGCATCCAATTGCAGGCTGCTTCCAATGTACACTCCTCACCCACGTTCAGGCAGAGGGGGTCCTCGGGCAACGTGTTCCACTGTAATACGCATATATTGGGATACGTCGGTGCCATACATTGTAAGGACATGCCAGAATTTCCCTGACATGTCCTTACAACATATGGCAAAAAAAAGGTACCCAGCATCTGTGGAGTATTCACTAAGGATTGAAAATGTGTTTGGCAAAAGAGGAAATGGCTGAAATCAGAGAGTACGACAAACTATATAGTGGTGTAGGATTGAGAGAAATAGATGATAAGATAGAGAATAGATGTCATTGTTTGGGGGGGGGGGGGGACTGTGCAACTTTTGTGGTTATATGCAAAAATATATGATGGATTTACAAAATTTTTACTAGCAGTGTCACAATTTCACTTCCATTGGCTGGTAGCTTACAAAGTAACTGGACAGGAGTATGCACCAAGTTTATCAATTTCTGTCCCAAATTTTATTTACAATGTCCTGTCTCGGAAAAGGGGACAGATTTCTGAAAACCCTTCTGGAAAGTGGGTGTCCCTGGTGTATGGGATCGGTCTCATGGGTGGGACTTAAAGGGGTTGTTTAGGTGTAGAGATTGATTGTCAATCTGCAGAATAGGCCACCAGGCAGAAGCAGTGGGCTCCGTGTAGCTGTGGCTCCGACAGAAGTGAATGCGGCCTGTAAGTACACCTTCCTGTCACTACACAGATCAGAGCCGACTGCATCCGGCATTGCGCGCTGTGTTACCGCTGCACCAAATAACTTAAGCCTTGGTATGAAATTGGAGGCACATAGAGCAATAGTATCTTTCCTTAAAATTCTATGGGTCCTTCAGTACAGATCCAGACAGCTAAGAGGTTGCTGAAAGCCTTTTGTATGAGGATTTCAGCTGACACCTTCCACTTCTTCTCAGTTCTGGGTAAATGAATGTTTAATGTCACATCATGGAGGATGATTCTAAGACTTAGAGGTGAGAAAGTTTGCATGACAAAGGTTTACATCTGTCATTCTGCTTGATTTAGAGCCCCGTATCCTGCCAATACCAGGTGAGAACAGCACGCCGTACCGAGGAGTCACACTGCTTCAGCTTGTTGTCAGCCACATTTACATATCTTAATTTGTACTTTAATTAGGTGTGGGTAGATAGATGGAGAATAGCAGAAAGAAGTCTCTTCGCTTGGATACATTGAATGTGCCCGTGCCCACGGACGGACTGGCGCATGATGTCACACATCCTCTCCATTCATGTAGATGCACACCTTATTAATTATATAACAAAAAGTTTAGCAACTTTTGATGTGTTTCAGTTCTGTACCATTTTGAAAGTGTTATTTAAGATTTGTTGATACAGCACCTATTCTTAAAGGGGTTGGCCACAAAGACTGCTTGCCAGGGAAAGTACAATCTCCTAATAAAGGGG